>JAOXJP010227306.1:0-11328 GCA_025762735.1 Platanus orientalis | reverse complement strand
GAGTGTGGCTGAAATGAGGATGTTGAGATGGATGAGTGGCAAGACTAGAAAGGATAAAATTAGGAATGAATCCATTCCTGGGAGCTTAGGTGTAGCACCAAAAGGTGATAAAATGAGGGAAAGTCGATTGAGATGGTTTGGACATGTACAACGAAAACCAATGACTGCACCAGTGAGGAGTGAGACAATGCAAGTTAAAGGTGCTAGAAGGACTAGAGGAAGGCCAAAATTGACCTGGGTTGAAGTAGGGACACAGTAACTGGTAACTTAACGGCAGATATGACCCTAAATAAAGTGGAAAGGCAGAATAGGATTCGTCTAGCCGACCCCAAATAGTTGGGATAAGGCAGTTTGTTGATGTTGTTGTTGTAGAAACATAGAAAAGAAGAAAGAAAAAGGATAACCCCACTTCAGTCCACACTAATAGAACTCTAAGAATTAACACCCAGAAATGACGATAATCCACGGGAATCGACACCAATGATATTCAAAGAACAACCACCTAGAGGCCTTGAAACCATCAACACCCTTTATGAGAGGGGGTTTGGAATGTGCACCAAATCATTATGCCTAAGCATAAACACTATATTTACAATCAAAACTTATTTTCATACCAGTCCATCTTTTCATCACTCTTATCTCTATTTTATAGAGTAAGCTCTAAACCTCAAAACTCTAAATAGATAATTCCCATCACAAAGTAATATCCTGCCACAACTAATGCAAATCACATTGGATTTGAAAGACCATGGACTCATTGGAAAGGTAAACTATATAAAAAGTTTCATAGGGTTGATCTGATCCTGTAGAATCTGACTCATTTTCTCCTTGAGCAAAGGGTAAAAAATAAATTCAACCACTTTCATGGCCATTGCCCATAGCCACTGAGAAATGCAATCATGCAGATGACCAGAAAAGATTAAGAAACTTGCACAATCACGTAGTGGCGCTGCACGTCATGCATATATGGAAATCATCCACTCTACATATTTGGTTGTAAGTTAAAGATAGATTTAAAATAACATTGTAGAAACAGATGAATATGACACCCAAATTGGAACCTCTATGAACCAATTGGAGAGTGGAAAATGTGATCGCTACAAAAGCAACTGATGGTTATCAAGCAGTTGATCATACATTTATGGTGCAGAAACCGCAAACCCAAAAAGGTCAAACACAGCTTCTGTTAACCACATGAGACTTTCCCAGTGGTCCCACAAGCTGCAAAAACAGTAAACACTAGAAAGTTCTTTTTTACTAAGGGAATTATATTAAGTTTCCAAGGACTACAGCTTGCTAAAGATTCCTTTTTTTTTTTTGAGAGGTAACAAAGAATTTATTGAAACAGAAGAAAGAGCTACATCACCAAGAAGGTGAAAACAAGAAGAAAGGGAAAAGCAGAGAGACAGGGAAAAAATTCCATTTTATTATCCTAATACAAAATGGCTTACTTTACTCTTTTAACTTATAATATATATATAGTCTTACATTACCTTAAGCAGAGAGTTTATTATTTTATTTTAAATTCCATTTTGTGGTTTAGGAGTTACTTGTTGGAGTCCTAGTTTGATTTGGAGTTAAAAGTCCGCATTTAGTCTCTTTGTTTTTTTGATAAAAGAAATTTCATTAAGAGAAAAGGGATGAGAAATCCCCAAAGACAAGGAAAAAACAACCAGAACCAGCATTTAGTCTCTTATAAGTACACAATGATTATTTATTTATTTTTGATGAATGATTATTCATTTATTTCTAATTTCATGTTTTAAGATTCAAAGGAGTTCCTTTGTGCTAGACATTCCCCTATAACTTCTATAAATAGGGGGCTTCTCAATAATTCAACAGAATATCTAGTAAATGAAATTTCTCTTAAAATTTTGCTAATTTTAAAACTCATTTGTGTATGTTTATATATATAATAAAACAAAGGCTGTAGACCAGCCAAAGATTTCCTAACCTTCACATCTGTTTCCATCTGTGCAGGCTTATCTCCAGACTCAGGAAAACCATTTTCGACCCCAGATCCATCAGTTGTACCTTTAGCATCGTGCATATTGACATCACTTTCACCAGTTCCAGCAGGAGCAGCATCATTAGCAGTCTCATCAGTTTCCATCTTTGTAGCTTCCTTTGCTGGCTCCTTTGCAACTGGCACCTCAACTTCTTCCTCTTCCAGCAACTGAAATAAATGTTAATGTTAATAATCAAACAAATATGCCAACACACTACCAAAAAAAAAAAACAACTGTATCCAGCACTTACTGTTGCAGACTCGACAGATACAACCCCATGCAGATTCAAGCGAATCTTCACTTTCAGTTTTGGGCGTTCACCTTTTGTGGATTGGAAAGGACCAATCTGAGCAGAAACATTCAGAAATAAATAAAAGAAGGGAATAAAATTTAGAAAATTAAGGAAACCAAACACATAAAATAAAAAGATTGAGTCTAGGATCAAATCCTACCGTGTAGGTGCTCATCTTTGCTGGTGCCTGCAACTCGCTCACATCAGCATAAAGAGCATCAACTGTGAATGTGCCTGATCTGTAGATTGTCAAAGCCTTGACACTGGGTATTGGGTTTCCCCTGGAGAAAACGATAGTGCTTTGTTGGTTATCTGCTGCTCCGTTCTGGGCATCAGGTGCAGAGCCTTTCCAGGACAAGGCAATTGAGAACGGAAAGCTCTCATTGACCTAGCAAAAATAAGGAGAAACAATGCTTAGTAACAAGACTCTGACCTGACAATGTCAATGCTAGCTTGGGTGGCAGTTTGTCACTTTGTCTAGTCACAAGAATGCAGCATCTATTGCTGAAAGACATAGCGAGAGTAGGGGTCAATATTTCCACTAGCCAGGGAAATATGTCTTGTAGTCACAAAATGAGCATCATATCAATACAAACAAATGAATATATTTGTTCATATGGGAAGAAATAAGGAAGCAGACTCTGTAGACTGAATAAACATGAAATCTACTTTAATTTGTCCAAACAACTAAAAAGAAACAATAAATAACCACTATCCAGAAGACCCAATTACTGGTTAATCGGCAACTCATGACTGATAAACAAACACCTAGCAAACGTTTTTTTTTTTTTTTTCAATAAATGTTACCACTGGAATGTAGATCCATTTCTAGTATCTCTTAAGTTGACGTGAATAGCAAGAGGACTTGGATTCTCAAGTTTTCAAGAAAATTTTCTTTTCAATCCTTTTTTATGGTACTTATCCATGGTTAAGTTTCAGTTGGTTCCTTTCCATATAAATAGACTTGGAAGTCTCCTATGCCTCCCTGGGTCAAAGCCTTCTTGTGGACAGCAGCCTTAAACCACATAAATAATATGGATATGCTTCAAAGAAGAAGACACTATTTGACTTTATCCCCTCAATGGTGTGACTTTGCATGAGGGATTGTGAATCTGAGAATCACATTTTCCTACAATGTACTTTTGCCCATGACATTTGGAATTACTTCATGTCAAGATCTCTTTATATGTGGGTAAATGTGGAGAAATTGTTGGACTTCATTTGTCAATGGAGTAGCATGGGTCGTGGTATTCAAGGAAAGTTGTTTTGAACATGTCTTTTGCATGGGGTCATTAAGGGCATTTGGAAGAAGAGGAATCTCAGAAATTTTGAAGGAAAAGTAGAAGTAGATTGGGAAGTGGCTGATTCAAAGTTGAGAGAGGTGGGGGGTTGGCTATGCATTACAAAGGAATTCAAAGGTGTTTCACTGTCGGGGTTCAAAGGTGTTTCACTGTCTGGGTTCATGAGAGATTGGGTTACTACTATCTCACTCAGTCCACCTTTAGTGACAAGGGCTGCTGCAATGCATTGGATGCCTCCTCCTGAGGGTCCTTTAAAGCTTAATTTTGATGGGTCTTTCCAAGGAAATCCAAGTCCGGCTGGTTTTGGGTTTTTTTTTTTATGAGAATAAATTTTGTATTAAGAAACGGGGATAAACAATCCCCCCAAAAAAAGGGCACCAACAAAGGTGGTATTTGTGACTCAACAAAAGGAGGCAACCGTTGGACTTCTTATGGGAATTCGGGAACTCAAAATATTGGGGGTTAGGGACTGCATGGTAGAGAAGCATTCTGAGGTAGTTATCGGCTGGGGCCTGGGCAAGGGTGATGGATCATGGTATTTATCCCATTCTATCAATGAGGTTAAAGAATTGATGGTTCTATTGAGGACATCTCTTGATCGTGTTGTGGGAACAAAATACCTTGACTGATAAAGCCGCTAGATGGGGGGTTGGGCTCTCTTCCATATATATTGGAAGTGTTAATCCTGAGAGTAGCTCTTAGTGACTAACGATTTTGTAGATCACCCTTGTTTTTATACTAGTAATTTTCTCTTTTTTTTCTTTAATAAAATTGTAGTCAATTATCCAAAAGATGGTGTGAATGGCATCAGAAATGGATATGCCTGTCAATATTACAGATTTTGTATCAATGAAAAAACTCAGTTGAGGCCATGGTAAAGACTAGATAAAGTGAGGGTGCAGAAGGTGGAAATATAGGTTAAATGAAGATGCACAATCAGTGTCTAGAGCTTGATTACCCTATAAAATATTTCAGTCAACAAGTGCATCAGCCAAAATACTTAGTTAGAGGGTTAAAACATAATAAAAAATAAAAAATTAGACAAGTAAAGCAGTGCCAAGGCATGTAAGCTTTCACCAAAAAGCCTAGCAAGCATATATCATACAAGAAGGCAATGCTAAAGCAACAAAATCAATAATAGATCCCACCATACAAAACCATTTCACTTGCAAAATTATGTGAGGTTTTGACGCAATAACAGAATATGTTGCAATATTCCTGCTTCAACTTCTGAGATACTTGATCTGCTTCAACTTTCCAAAACCTATGTGATTATTCAAGAACATAACAAAATAAACCAGCCAGCAAAGAAGGGGAAGATTCTACCTGGAACTCACGCACTTTAAATGTTGGACTAAGAATTGCACATTGGAGTGCGCACCCTCGGGCAACACACTCACTGGCATTCATTGTCCGCCTTGGCTCCTTCCCAAAAAACTCCGTCAATATCCTAATAATTGCTGGAACACGTGATCCTGAACCAACAACCTCAACTGCATGGACATTCTCAACAGTAAGTCCAGCTTCTGAAAGAGCCTTCTGCAAAGGCCCCTTTACCCGCTCCAAAATAGGAATGCTGATCTGCTCAAATTCCTCCCTCTTAATGAAACCTCTAACATCTTTCTCATCCATTAAGCACTCAATATTCAAAGGTGCCTCCGGATTTGCACTGAGAACCTTCTTCAACTTCTCACAAGCAGCACGAAGTCTAAGGCAAGCCCGCGCATTCTGAAAAACATCAATCTTGTATTCTTCCTTAAATTTCGCAGCAAAGTGCTGGAACAGTACTTCATCGAAATCTCGGCCACCAAGTGATCGGTCAAACGCATGAGAAAGAATCTTCAGCTGGCCTTTCTTGAAGCCTGCAATGCACACCTGCATGCTTGCATGGCCAATGTCAACAAAAGCAACATTTAATTGGTCATTCTCAGGCAAATCTGTCTTGTATATTCCATAAGCCAAGGCGGTTGCTGTGGTTTCATGAATCAGATGAAGAGGATGCAAACCAGCAATTGTTGCCGCATCCAAAACAGCTCTTCTTTGAAGATCCGTGAAATAAATAGGGATCCCAATGCAACAATCCACAACTGCAGCGTTCAGATTCTTCTCTGCTATGCTCTTCAGATCCGATAGTATCATTCCTAAAACTTGTGTTGGCGTAAAGACCCTAGCTTCTCCAAGATACCGCGCTTGAATTAGTGGATAACCATCAGGTCCTTCGGTGACGGTGAAAGGCAAGGCCTTGAGATCCCGTTGAAGCTCGGGATCAGAGAATTGGCGACCAATCAAACGCTTCATCTGAGAAATCGAGTTTTTAGGGTTCATCATAGTCGAAGCAGCTCCAGCAGTTCCAATGAACCGCTGCTTCTCACCAAAGCAGACGATAGCAGGAGTCTCCCGTTTTGATTCATCATTGAGAACAACATCGATCCCTCGTTGCCGAGCAACAGCAACAATGCAGCTTTCATTACCGAAATCAAAACCAACCACGCTCATTTTCGCCGGAATAAAACCAGTCCGCTCGAGCAAATTTGCCTATCCCCGGCGAAGCAACGACCTGAACATTGATGCGTCAGAAAAATCATATACTAACCTCAAAAACTCAAAGAAGCACACAATACGATCCAACGTAAAACTAAGGTTTTCTACACACATGTAAGAATCAAGAAGGCGGAGAGTACAAAAACCATAAATACATAAAGTAAAAACTTTCCATTTTCTTCATAGCATCCGATCTGATAACTAACCAAAAGAAGGATCATCGAAAATGACTCCCGTCAACCTTACATAGTTTTCGATAAACCGCTCAACAAAAGAGGAAATCACCAAAAATAAACGAATGCGGCGCTAGATTCTACGCTCTAAAAATGAAAAAAGAAAAAAAAAGGAAAAAAAAACAGAAACAAGAAAAAACGAGATCCAAACCCTAGCAGAACAAAAGTGGTCACAATTTCAGAAACAAAAAGAAAAATAAAGATCTGCAACGCTTACATGTTTCAGAGCAGGAGAATTGACGAACAGAAATTCTGCAAATTAGGGCTCAGAACTTACCTTTTTTTCGAATCGCAGAGCTTCCGAGGATTCTATTGGAGATGCCTTCTTCTGGTTCCGATGGTGAAATCGTGGGCGCAAGCGAGCGTTTAGATGTATTTGGGGGGTCTTTTTCTAGAACCCTCCAAAAGGATTAAAAATAAGGAAGAGCAAAACCCTGGTTAGAGAGGCTTAATAAAAAGCTTTAATTGATGGCTTCTCTTTTTGGTCTTTGCACCAGTGGTCGTGGAGGGCTCTGGAGGTTCTAGAAAGATCTATAGAAAGACGAGAAAAGGAAAAAATGTTTTGTTGTCCTCTAAAGTGGGGTCCGTCCTCCTTAGGGTTGCTACCGTCGGATTGGTTTCTGAATTTGTGTTTCATGAATTTCAGAGAGCATATCAGACGGTGTAGAGCTACGGAGGACGTTCTTGTTTTCTTATCAGATCTTAGTAGCGGTTAATGGACTGAGTTCAGGCTGGGCTTCGAGCCAAGGATCCACGAGTCTGTGCATAGGGCCGGCTCATTTCAAGAGCAGGCCCAAGTTTTAGCCCGAGATTAAGCTTGGGCTGTGCTCGAGGCCCAAGTTTTAGCCTTTAAAACTTTATTAGTTTTATGTATCAAATAATGAATCTTTGTAAAAAAATATTGAAAAATTATTAGTTTATTAATTGAAATAATGAGTCTTGGGCTAACCCTAAGCCCATAAATTATGGCTGGGCACTGCTCGGGGCAACCCAGCTCAAGGCCTGAGGCTTTACGCATACATAGACATAGTGTTTCTAAAAAAAATATTAGTTTATGTATCAAAATAATTAGTCTTTGCATAAATTTATTTAAAAAATATTAGTTTATTTAATCAAATAATGGGTCTTGGCCTGACTCAAGGCCCATAAAATTTAGTTGGGCCATAGTCAGGTTTTGATGCTGGGCCCAGCCCGCCTGTAACAAGCAGTGATGGGCCACAACGTGCCTACTAAGACCCAGCCCAGACCTGGCCCTTGCACAGCCCTAATCTCATGTGATTTACTCCGATCTCCAATTAGTTTGGATGTTTGGATTAAGTTAAAATACATTAACATGCAACTGTTCTCAAAATGCAACACACAAAAAATTAAAAATTCCAACCAATTTTTGGCTGGAGCTTTAAATTTGTGCATACGTGCTGTACTATAAACACTCACTGCACATTAATGTAGTTTAGCTTACTGCAGAAGGTCCGGAGTGATCTCTCAATGCAAACTTAGGATCCTTTGTAGCTCTTTTAAGCATTGATCTATTGTTGCTCTCACCACAGAATGACAACATGGTAAAAAAAAGTGTTTAGGGGCAAAAAAGTCCTTTTACTTTATACTCTTTATGCACTAAATGACTTTGTTGCCTTTATTTCACCGCAGATCATTTCGTGGTGAGAACACAAAATGGATAGGTGGGATTTGGTGCAACCCCTAAAGTTAGCCTAAGCACGAAAATGTGATTTACACTTTTTGGAGGATGCTTGTCACTTTTGGGCACTGATGTATAGGCCCCTAATGTGAGTCCTATCTTCGGCTAACCTAAGGTTTCTTACCAAATCCTTAGGGGCAAAATGGAGCTACATGAACAAAGGTCTTGAACTCCTATTCAAAATTATCTTGATTCATCCTCCCATGACTCCATGAGAAATTGTCAAGACACCTGACTCTTCACTCATTCCAATATAAAGGATATTTTTTTAATTATAACATTTTATTAATCTGGAATCAAATTGGCCTAACGCCTTACATCAAAAGTTAAGATGCAATGAATGTAAGAAGACTGTCCACCCATGCTTGGCCAACCAACACATGAGCGGCTTAACATACCTACATAAACAAAAAATTCTCAAAAGGGTTTATCGACAAAACAAACATGCTATAACCCTAGAACAGTGCACCACTTGATCTGAAAAGGAAGTTAATGACTTCAAGAGTTCTTACCAAAAAAGAAAAAAAGAAAGACTTCAAGAGTGTTACCCTCCAAGATCGGGATTGGTTTATGAATGCTTCCCTTAACTAACGCTCACCGCCACACGCTGTCAGTGGGCAGACACATCAGTGTTGAAAAGTGATTTTCACTGTTTTGGGGGGCACATATTCACTTTTCGGCACTGATGTGCCCACCACCTGACAATGAGCGGTGGTTAGCATTCGTTAAGGTGAGCGTATTTTATCCTCTTTGTCCAAGATCACTTTTTGAGCTGCATTGAGAAGGCTGTTAATAATTGCTAAGCTTTCAACTAGAGTTTAAAACATTAATTCATGTAGCCGCCCCAAATAAGTTTACCACCACTGTCCCTTAAGATCTCTCCCATATCAGCTTTAGAGTTTTGGACACAAAAAGGACTACCAAAACTTTTACAAGTGTCATCCATTCGGAGGCACCACCCAAGAAGGTCTGAAAATAGATGGGTTAGGGGTTGGTTTGAAAAATAGATGAGTTGCTAGTCATAGAATAGTATTCCCGTCATTCTTGAACTCGACTAAAATAACCAAAATTCAGACAATTTGACATCCTTTTGACCTAAGTAAATTGACTAAAAGGGTATAATCCGGATTTTTCTCCTACTCATGTATAGAGGATCAGGTCTCAAACTCTAACAAGTGCGGTGGTTCGTCCAGTTGTTTTTAGTCTTGCTAAAGCCCATTTCTACCTACAACCAGGTTTTGAACCATCTCTAGTCTAAATAGAAACATATCACACCAGTACCTACCCAACATGTCACATAAGACTTAAAATGGGTACTTCGATAAATATACACGTTCTTAGTTAATGTTATATATTAAAGCAAACGGTTTCTACAATAGATCCTATTTGGCTTATTCTCAATTTTTGTTATTTTTTAAATTATAACTAACTTTTTTTCCCTTTTAACCTTTTATTTTTATTTTTATTTTTACACACTTGAGGTAGCTGACTGAACGTTCTAGCTACAAAGAGGATACAGGCTACAGTGTTCGCTGACCCCCTCCTCTCCAACACGTGGAAAGAGCCTTTGTTTTTCTTTTCTTTTTTTAATTATTTGATTTTTTTTCCTCTTTTCTATTTCAGGACTCTAGAGCCTTCTTTGGCTTTTTCTAATGGAGCCATACCCCCCCAACCTGCAAGTCTGCAATCCCCTTGCTTCCAACACGTTGATGATTTTAAGTTTTTCTTTTTTCCTTAATTTTTTTTTAAATCTTTACTTTAACGTGACTTAAACTCTTCTTCATTTGTTTTCTCTCTTATATCACAACATTTCTTAGCAACTTCTCTTTCCCACCTCATCAATCTTTCCATTTTTTTCTCTTTTCCTCTTTCTCCTCGTTCCTATGTCATCATTCTTTATTATCTTTATTTTTTCTTTTTTGTTTTTTCTTCCCCTTTCCATCTCCTCCTTCTCTCTCCCATTCTCATAATGACGGAATGACAAATCGTGTTGGCAAGTCGGATATATATCTAATCGAGATAAAGGTATACAACTATATAGCTCAATTCAAACTTGACCCAATTATTGACCCAAATCACATTAAGAGTCAACCTTAACCCGTTTATTTTGTTTTGGTTCATGGGTTATGTGCTAATTCGTGATGGTGGGTCAGATTCATATTTTGTCAAGTTATGGGTATACAATTATATGTGTTAACCCAAACCCAACTCATTTAATAATCGTGTCAAAACAAGTTGACCCACTTTGATCCGAAACACAGTCAAGAGTAACCTGCTTATTCATGTTGGGTTCGTGTTAGGTTCACAGGTCATGTCAAACGCTGTCACCCCTATTCATACTTCTCTAACAGCCCACTCCATTTTTTTTTCTCTCTTTCTTTGTCACATCCAAACCCAATCCATTTAGTAATCGTGCCAAAACGGGTTACCCACTTTGACCCGAAACACAGTCAACAATAACCGGCTTACCCCTACTCATACTTCTCTCAAACATTTCCATGCTTTTTTGCTGTGTTACAAAAAAGCTACAGCAATGTGGCAATCCATGTTGGCGGCTTAGATTCATGTCGTGTCAATAATATACTCATGCTTTTTGGTTGTGCTACAAAAAGCTAAAATAAGGTGATAATTCATGTTTGATGGGTTGAGTTCATGTCATGTCAAGAATGTATGATTATATAGCTTAACCCAAACACAATTTTTTTTTGGGTGAAGTCTCATTTTATTTATTTAACAAATTAAAATTTAAGGAATTGACTTTTTTTTCTTTTCTTTTTAGTGAAGGCTCATTTTATTTATATATGTATTTTATAATATTGATTTCATTATTTATTAATTTTATGACTTTGATTTATTCTTCTCAATTATTTTTAAATTAATCTTATGTTTTTTTTCTTATTTTATAGATCTCACTATTTTTTCAACAAATTCAATTTTGACTAATCACGGGTGTATTCGCAAGTATTTACTATAACATCATCCTTTAAATGAGAGACCCTTTGTCAGCACTGGCGTGATATCTCTCTGGGAATGATTCAAATGCACTACCACCCAAATAAATCATATATAATACATTTCTTGGCCAGCCCATCGGAAAATTTCTATTGAGCTTAATTTGTCAGGTTCGGCTCAACTCATTCGTGAAAGATCCACGTCCAAATCATCTCCGGTTATATAAACAGATCTCCAACGCAATCTCAGCCAACGAGTCTTTCCAAATGGTCTAGGCTGGCCCATTTGGATATATCTATTG
>JAOXJP010227305.1:0-11328 GCA_025762735.1 Platanus orientalis | reverse complement strand
AGGTCCCAAAAGACCCAAATTTTGGGGTCTGTTTAGAGGGCCGTCCCATAGCTCCTAAAATCATGAAATTAAATCCACAAGCTAGCATATATGTCTACTATGACATACTAAAATTTGAGCTCAAACAGGTGTAAAAAATTTACAAAAAAATCGACACTAAAGCATGTTCAGAAATAAGAACAAATAGAGGTTGTTAAGCCTCTACTATGTAACCCGAATTAAAGCAATGATTTAGCATGATTTTGACAGCATAACAACATGTAAAGTGAGAATATGAATTCAAGGATTAGCAAAGCATAGACGGTTTAGGCTTACCTTGGGTCCAAGTGGCCTTGATTTTGCAAAAATCCTTCTCTTCTTCCTCTTCTTCTTCCTATTTATAGCCTCAAATTAGTGCAATGGAGGGTTGGAATTGATCCTAAGGTTAGCTAGGTGGAGGGTTAAGATGATGTTTATCCAAAATGAGGTGGTGGGCTAGGATTCAACATGGGTGGATGGTTAAGATGCATTGGTGTTAAGGAGCATGGATAGGTGACTTGGACAGATGAAGGGGTAAGATTAGTCTGTGTTTGTTGAGTGGAGGGTGAGGATGGGGGTATGTTGATGGGTATGGATTGATGACATGGACCAATGGGAGGGGTAGATTTATGATGTAGTAATTTTGAAAAAAAGTTTGAATTAACAATGTAGTATTTTGGGATTTGGATTAATGATGTAGTAAATAAAGATTCCAAAACAAAAGTCCACATCCATTTTTTATTTTTTTTCTACTTGGTCCTTGTGAACACACTGGTCAACCGGATTTGCAATCCAACATCCGCAAACCCTTGAAAGTCCAATTTTTGGTAAATTTAAAAAAAATTTCATTAAATTGTAGGAAGGGTAAAGTAAAATTATTTACCAAAATCTCCCAAAAATATGTGTGGGTTGGATCATTGGAGGTGTTGCCACAAACGTCGAGTTAATCAAACATGTATGCGGGAAGAAACATGAAAAATCGTCTTTTCGAGGAAAATTAGAACCACATTAATACAAGTGATTTTGCATGAGTTTGCTTTTTGACCCTCTGAACTCTGTTGGTTACAAACAGACAGTGGTTTTTAGGTTTTCCAAACATTCTGGTCGCATTGGAGTGGTCGGAATTAGGTTTCAGAATGAGTTTGAATAAACACCTATAATGCAATAACCTGAGAAATGTTGTATTTTAGATGTGACAGGGTTTATGAATGGGTGGGGCCCATTGTGGAAAACTGGTGGGCCACAAAGTGTTGAATTCTTGAGAGTCTTGGAGCCATAGAAACTAGCATGACATCATTTAGGTAAAGGGAGAAACCTCAGGGATCCTTTGAGGGTCTAAGGGTAAATTTTAAAGGCAAAACGGTAAAATGGTAATTTTTCGCCTGCAAGGACAAAAAATGGTAAAAATGAGGATTCTTTGCCTGTGGTGCTTCATGACAAGAAAGCTTATATAGGTGAGAAAAAATTTAGTGATCTTAGTGGTAAATACTGAGTTTCAAGCCTTTGAAGGCAAAAAGGCAAAATGGTAATTTTTTCATCTATGGTGCTTTGCTAAGGGAAGACTTACGGAGGTGGGAAAAGTTACAGATAATATGAATGGAGCTCTTAAATGTAGACCCTCAAAGTATTGTTGATGCTTTTGGGGAAGATTAGAATTTAACCTGAAATAGTGTATTTGGGTTATAATAAGGCGCTTTGACTGATTTATTCACGATTGGAATATCCGGAGAGACTTCTTAGGGAATGCCTAACCTCCTAGAGTCTAGGTTTGCTTTTCCTAAACTAAGAGTGCTTAGGGTCTTGATGCTTAAATGTTGTTATGCTGTTTTTATGCTATCAAATGACCCGAGTCAAAATTTGGGAGCTGACAATAGCCTTTATCACATATTTAGCTAATGTTTATCAAGTTGTGCTTAAGACCTTGCACATAAAGAGCCTCAGTGAGTTGTGGAATGCCGAGGGCTGCTATTGTTCCTATCCTAAGGATTTTGGCAGTGTTTTCATCACCAAATGTAACATATCCACCTTGAGCATCCTCAAGTTTAGTAAACAAGTATTTTTCACCATACATGTGTCTAAAACACCCACTATCAATATACCATCTTGATGAGCTTCCAGATCTTAGTGCGGTGTAAATGACTAAACACTTCGGGTTACCTTTGTTATCCATACTCTCTTAACCTTTGAAGGTTTAGAGATTTGTCTTTTGGCACTTTGTTGTTGGGCTAAATCCTTCTTTCTTTGAAGGTTTCTATTTTCAATTTTTTGAAAATAGTTTCTTTTATTGACATCCTTTCGATTTTGCATTCTTCTAAATTGTATTCTTTGGGATTTCATGTCATTTTCCATCTTTTTACAATCCACCTTAATGCGCCTTTATAAGCCACAATAGTAGCAATAGAATAAGGGTCTTCTTGGTGCATGGGATTGTGTTATCTTCCTTTTAGGTTATTCTATATAGAAGAATTGTTGAGTTTTTATAGGTTTCTTATATTGACTAGGTTGTGCATTAGTCTTTGTAGAAGTGGAGGCATTCCCTTGAAATCCCCTAGAAGTAGAAGCCTTGTTTGTTTGAAATTTGTTTCATGCCTCCTTGGTATAGGAATAAAGTTTGTTCATCCCTTAAGCTCCTTTAGAGGAAGATACATGGTTGGATTGAGGTCTACTCCCAACCACTTATGTATAGGATCTTGATTGGGGTTGCATTAATCTCTCCTAATCTCTACATCGATTCATAGGTGTTTTACCTTTGAATGAGGTAGATGCTTTCTTCTCAACCTTGTTTGACATTTGATAAGGTCTTTGTGGTTTCACCTTTTCCTTTTCCTTCTTGGAAGGTTGCGGAGGTGTTTGAGTAGATCATTTGGCTTTCACAAAGCCATTCTTGGGTCCTTGAGTTAAGGAGGAGGCATTGGCCTCAGAATTATAACCTAATCCAATCATATCCTCATACTCTTTACCCATAGTGAGCATCTTCTCGAACTTCCCATTTTCTTCGGCAAACATTGAGATGTTCTTCCTCTTATCTTTATCAAGCTCCTTGATTTGTTGAAGATAATCAATGGACTTTCTTATGAGTTAAGCATAAGTTAAGTTAAGAGATTTATTCCTCTCATTTAGAGTCTTGACTTGGTATCTAACTAATGGATGAGTGAGTCATCACTATGAGACTCATTCCTAACCTCTTCCATGTTTTAAAGTTTTTTCTCAAACTCATGAACTTTGTTGTATAAGTTTTGATTATCCTCAAAAAGTCTTCTCTTTTCATGTTTCTTACTATCTTTTTCTAAGCCTAGAAATAGTTTAGCTTCATTGAGTTTCTTTTCTAGTTCCACTATTTTAAGGCTTACTTCCTCTTTGGCACATAGGAGCAAGTAGTTTTCTTTAGAAAATTCATTCTACTTGTCACTTTCTGATGAAGACTCTTATTGAAGAGTCTAGATGGTGTTTTCAGGGGATTTTGACTTTTTAGTCAACTCTATAACTTTTGTCTTGAGTTATTTATTCTTCTTTCCCAACTCCACACTTTACACAAAAAGCTCATCGAATGCTTCTTATACATCATAGATCTCTTTATCTTCTTCGTACTCTCCTTCATCTTCACTACTTGAGTCACTTGTTTCCAAAAGTGAACTCATGGGAGTATCGAAAACCATAAAGGCTTTGATCTCTTATAAGGGAGCTTCCTCACTACTTTGGGACCCATGATCCAAAGTCTTGGACTCATCATCTCATGTGGCAGCCATGGCTTTGCCTTTCGACTTGTACTTGTGATTTTTATTGCCACAATCATCCGTAATATGTCCCCTTCCTTTGCACTCATAGCAAATGGGAGGTTCTTTAAAGAAGTCCTTTTTGTAGTCTAGGTAGGACTGTCTCATTTGTTTGTTCTTAGAGTAATCCTTAGTATTTCTCAAGAAGCACTTCTTGAACCTTTTAGCCACAAAAGCCAAGTTATCAGCCAAATCTTCATTTGATTTGGAGGGTTCGTCTACCTTAAGAACAATGTCATTTTTCTTGGTAGGTTCCTTAATGGCCGCTTCAAAAGTTTGAAGTCATCCAATTAACTCTTCTAGTTTCATGACTTTTAGGTCTTTACTTTCTTTTGTGGCGGTCACCTTGGGCCTAAACCTTTTGGGGAGGGACCTAAGTACTTTTCTAACCACCTTAGACTTGAGAATGTCCTCACCAAGACTCCTCATAACATTCACCAAGTTTGATAACTTGGCATTGAATTGAGAGATTTTTTCATCCTCCTCCATCCTAAGAGCTTCAAGTTATGTCATATATATTTGAAGCTTAGACATCTTTATGGTACTTGTACCCTCATAGGTAATGGAGAGAAGCTTCCACACTTCCTTTGTCGTCTTAAGATGAGTTATCCTCCCAAACTCAACTGGGGTAAGGCCACTTGTTATGACATTCAATACCCTAAAGTTGAACTTGTAAGCATCCACCTTGATGAGGGTCCACTCACTTCTCAGTTTAGGCTATGTGTAGTCATCAACTATTACACTCCATACCCTTGGGCCATAAACATTAAGGAATATCTTCATTCAAGATTTCCAATAGCCATAATCATATATATTGAAGAATGGAGGAGTGCTAATGGACATATCACTATCCTCTCTAGCCATCTAAGATTTTTGGTAGGACCTTATCCTTTGATACCAATTGAATTGCTCTAAAGTTATCCTAGAGGGGGTGAATAAGATATCTAAATTAATTTATCCATTTTTTAATTTTATCTTAGGAATGATTTTAATCTTTTTAACTTAGCCCATGTGAGTGTGTGCTCTAAAGTGTCTACTCAAATATTTTGTCAAACTAGTGTTATGCAAGAGTAGTAAAGATCATTCAAGTAAAGAGACAAGCAATCGCACACACAATCCACAACAAAAGATTTATAGTGGTTTGGTACTAAGGCCTACATCAACTTTTCTTAAGCTCACTACCAAGCTTAGGTATATTTCATTTAGGTACTATTACAACCTAGGTCAATATACAAACCTAACTACTTGCTTAATGGCAAGTTAAACAACAATACTCAATGTCTCTAGTAAGTGTGTACTACTTCTGGTGTCTCCAGTAGAAGCAAAGCAATAACAATAATGAATATGAATGCAATTAAATGCAAAGACAAAACATATTACCACAATATGGTTGATGTTACTAGTTACTCAACAGTGGGATGCTCCTTGATGAGCTAGTATGCCTTAGCTACCCACAGGCCCTAAGTACTTGGCTCTAGGGCTCCTTGAGCTCAGCTAAAGGTGAGTTCCTCTTAGGAAAGTGCTCACCATAGCCTCTCCTCAATAGTACAAGTAATGCTCAATAGGAAAGAAAAAATGAGAGAGAGAAGTGTAGAATGCTAGCTACTAAAGCTCAATAATTTGTAGACAATGGAGGTTTGCACAGTGAAGAGGGCTCTTAAAATAGTATACCTCTTAGCTCTCTCAAAAATAACTTGGAGTATTGTTCCTTACTTACCTTAAAGGGAAAAAGTGCCTTTTATAGTAGGGAGGAGCATCCATGGCCTTAGGAATATAATAAAGGGAGAAGCATTTTGGGCCTTTGGATATTCAAAAATGGGGTTTAAATTTCAAAAAACTTACCTTCAATTTCATATTAAACATTTTTCCAAAAATGCCCTCCAAACCAATTGGGGGTTTAGAAACCTATTTGGGCTCCAAATCGATTTCGAAACCCGCAATCAATTTCAACTGCCTATTAGGCTCCAAATCGGTTTGGGGTTTCGTAACCAATTTTGGTTTTGGGGAAAATTCTCAAAACTCATATCAAAACTGATTTGGGCTTATCGGTTTAGGCTTCGGGAGTTGCTGACGGAGATGCAAAATCAGTCGCAAAACCTATTGCAAGTTTCACAACAGATTTCACAGAAATTGATTTTGGATTTCGTAATCAGTTTTGATTGAATTTTTCTGAACTTATGTTTTAGGCTGAAATCATTGGCTATAACCTTGGGAATCTTGGTTTGGGTGTTCACAAGGACCTTAAACCATGTCTAGATTCAATTTAGAACACTTGAAATGATATGTATGCATGTGGTATACCTTCCATGGTGTGCCTCTTTCTCATGCTCTTTCTTGGGTCTTCGGTCCTTCTTAGCTTCATGAGATGGACTTGTTAGATCACATAGGACACTTACAAGATTCCTAGCATAACCCAAATGCCCATGGGATTGACATACATCAAAAATCTGTAATTGATTATGACTCGCAATTGATTATGAGCCACACTCAAACTCGTAATTGATTGCTTAATCCCAAATCAATTTCAATTCTAGGAGTTTTGGTCTAAATCGATATTGTAATTGATTACTACCTGTGAGTTTTGGCCTCAAGAGTCTTAGACTATGCCTAGATCGCACTCGTAATTGATTGCGTGATCCATAACTGATTGCGCCAAAATCGATTACTTGACCAGTAATCAATTATGACTCCCAATTTTCCTGAATTTTGTTTTGGGCACTGTGAGGGGTCTATCCTTGGGTCTTTTGGCTTTAGGTTTTGTGAGAGACTTACCACCATGTCTATATTTGTTTGAAGGTATTAAAATGATATGTAATGCATGCTTTATATCTTTCTTGGTGTGGAAAATCCAAGGTAGTTTCCATTCTCATCTTTGGGTCTTTGGTCCTTCTTATCTTCATGTCTTACACTTGTGAGAGCATAGGACACTTACAAGACACATACTACTACCCATTTGACCATGAAATTGACATACATCAACAATATCCTCCTTGTTAATTCCATGGCAAAACCAAAATACAGTAAGGTATACAATATACATGATTCCCCAAAACCTAATTACATGGACTCAAACAAACACAATATTGGACATTAAGCTCAACATCTTGGTCATCATGACTTGTGCTTTGAGTCAAAGAGGACTGCAATCACAACCACAAAACAACCACCTTCCTCATACCAAAAGAATAAGATATGAGAAATATGAGATTATATAAGCAAACATGAGATCCAATTAGGTGTTTAAAGTTAAAAAAGTTATATGATTTTATTTTATTTTGGTTGGTATGTACTCTCCGTATATGTTGGGTGTAACTCCCTCTACATGTGTAAAGCGACTCCCCCTCACTTTCACATTGCATAACCATATCTCATGTGGATTTGAACTATTTCTCCCCCTTTTTGGCATGAATTGACAAGTATGTAAACATGCCAACCACAATCCATAAAGAGAAAAGAAATGGGGCAAGCTAAAAGGATTCATTCATAACAAAAGTGAAATACATAAGCAAGCCCATGAAGCTAGAAATAATCACTAGGGGACTCCCCTAGGTATAGTGAAGAAATACAAGCCTCAGACAACTATAAGAGATCCCCTATAGAGCAATACAGATACTACACAAAGATTTTCTAGCTAGGCAAGAAACTACCACTGTAGAACATAAATAACTACAAAAATGCATGCCCCTAAGGCAAAAAACTAGGTGAAACCATGAAATTGATCATCTCTCGACTTGCTCTCATCATCAATTGCCACCACTCTCTCTCCACCTACATCTCTCTCTCCCTCATCATCCTGCAACATCAGCATCCTTATCATCATCAGCTACACTACCACCAGCTGCACCACCCACTGCCATCTCCTCATCCTTAGGTTATGGATCCTCTTAAAACTAAGGTGTAGAGATGTCAAAGGCTTCTTCTCCCTTAGGCTCATCATTAGAGTCAGACTAGCTGATTGATCCCAGATTAATGGGATGGTCCAGATGATCGGCATTATAGCTTGCTGCCAACTTCCTTTGATTAAAAGCAAGTTTCTTCTGGTTCTTCAGAACCTTTGAGGCCTTATACACCAGCTTGTGTAGTAGTCCCATCATAGTGGACTTGATCTAGGCAGAATGGGCTCTGGATGGCCTGAGTGTCAGCATAACGGTGAAGGAAGGTGTTGCTACAGTGGTTTGGATTAGACCCATCTTCTATAGAGTCCCGTAACCCATGGCTCTTCCATCCTTCCTACCCTTAGGTGCTACCTTGAAGGGCACCTTCGTTGCTTGCATTATGCGAGTAACAAGTGTAGGATATGGTAGGCTACCGGTGGAGTGTGTTGACTCATGTGCCCGGATCATCATGTAGCATATGATGGAGGGCAGGTCCATTCTCTGGGATTCAAGGATGACTTCAATCAAATACACAGTGTTTTCAGTGAGACTACTCCTATTGGTGGTAGGGAGGATGTTGTAGGTGAAGATGTAGTAAAGAACTTGGACTATTGGCCTATAGTTCTTATGGGCAAGCTTCTTGGACTAGTTGGCGAAATGGCCACATAATTTCTTCACTCTCCTTTCTGCTCCAAAGAGAGCTTGTGGATTAGAAATACAATGGGGTCCTATGTGGCTCGAGGCACCCTAGGAGAAGCAACCTGACCTTCATGGGAACCCATTCACTATAGTCCAAAAAGTGTTCATCCCATTGTGAATGTCGAAGAAGTTAGTGTAGAAAATGTGCATGGCTTTCTCTTGGATGGACCCCGTCATAGAAAGAGGCACCCATTGTTGTCCCTCCAAAATCTCTGTCAATCTCGCCGTGCAGAGAGTCTTCAGATCCATAAAGCATTTTGTGATGATGAAGCATCTGGTGAAGATCCTTTGGTATCGCTCGAGGCTTATGGCATCACGTCAAGGAGAGAAAGATCCCGCATTCCTCTTCAAATGAGGTCGGGGTGAAGAATCCACCATAGGTCTCTTCCCGAGATTCCAAGAAGGATTTAAAGATGAGCCACCTATAGATGTGGCCTTTTTCATGTGAGGCATGGTGAAAGGTGAAAATCTAGGGTTTTGAAAGGGAGATAAAAAAAACACTCACATTAGAGAGCTCTACGAGATTAATAGACTTGAAATTGAGTGAGAAATAGCTAAAAAAATTATTTGGCACCTATTTGAATCGTATACAAATACTATCCCCAAAATGCCATGTAATCAATTATATGATTTACAATTGATTTGAGCATAATCAATTGTGTAATCTATAATCGATTTGGGTGCAATCGATTGTGGATCAGGCAACCGATTGCAACTCTAGTGCTAAGAATTTTTTGCTAAATATTTTTGGAGTGGGATCTCCCCACTCTCTACCAAAGTACTACCCAAGCTCTTTCGATCTTTATCCTTTCTTATCACTACACCCACAAACTTGGGAAAGCCCAAATGGTTTTCCTAAATGGTGTACAATCCTATAGCACTCCAAAGGTACTCAAACCGCTTGGAATCAAGAGGTTTGGTTAGGATATCTGCAAGTTGATCTTTGGTCTTGACATTTTCTAACGACATAAGCTTTTCTTCCACCAATTAGCAGATGAAATGGTATCTAATGTCAATGTGCTTTGTCCTAGAATGTTAGACAAGATTCTTAGAGATTTCAATGACACTCTTGTTGTCTAGAAATAAACTCATGGTGTCTTATTACAACTCATATTCTCTTTATATTTTCTTTATCCACAAGAGTTGAGTGCTTCCACTACTGGTTGCATTTTACTCAGCCTTGACAGTTGACAATGAGATGGAGTTTTGTTTCCTATTATGCCAAGAAACATGATTGCTGCCTATGTAAAAGTAACCTCTACTCGTGCTTTTGCGATCCTCCACATCACTAGCCTAGTCAGCATCTGAGTACCCCAAAATCTCAAATGTGGTATCAAATGGGTACTACAACTGAAACTCCATAATCCCATGGACATAACAGATAATCCTCTTAGCTACCTTGAGATGTGATTCTTTAGGGATAGCTTGATAGCTAGCACACAAACCTACACTAAAGGTAATGTCTAGTCTACTCACAATCAAGTAGAGAAAACCCCCAATAATGATCCTATAACAGGTGGAGTCAATCTTGGCTCCCTCAAGGTCTTTAGTAATCTTGTTACTTGTGCTAATGGGGGTACTAACTAGTTTGAATTATTGCAACCCAAACGTGGAGACTAGATCTTTTGCAAACTTGGTTTGGCTCAAAAAGATTTCATCATTTGTTTGTTTCATTTAAAAACCTAAGAAGAACCTTAGTTCTCCTTTCATACTTACCTCAAATTCTGATTTCATTGTTAGGGCAAAACCATGAGACATCTTCTCACTGGTAGACTCAAGAATGATATCATCTACATATATCTGAGCAATGAGTATGTGACCATTTTGCTTCTTAATGATGAGTGTTTTGTCCACACTCCCTCAATCAAAATGATGATCAAGAAGGAATCTAGTGTCTCTTATATCAAGCTCTTAGAGCTTGTTTAAGACCATAAAGTGCTTTTTTGAGTCTGTACACAAAGTTCAGCAAGTGAGGATCTACAAATCTCTCAAGTTGTTTGACTTATACTTCTTGGAGAATTCCATTTAGGAATACACTCTTGACTTCCATTTGATATAATTTAAATTTCAAATGACATTCTATGAATAAGAGGACTTGCAACAAGGGCAAATGTCTTCTCAAAGTCAATGCCTTCTATTTGGGCATACCGATTTGCAACAAGTATGCCCTTGTTCCTTGTCACTATGCCATGTTCATCATGTTTGTTCCTAAAAATCCATTTGGTACCAATAACATTTTTATCAGTTGGCCTTTTAGTGAGAAACCATACATCATTCCTTTGAAATTTATTTAGTTCCTCCTACATGGCCAAGATCCATTCCAGATCATTTAAAGCCTCCTTAACACGTTTTGGCTTTATCTTGGATGTGAAGCAAAAATGACTAAGGATATTTTCAATTTGTCTCATAGTCTTCACTTTAATGTTGGGATAACCAATAATGTCTCCTCGTGACAATCCCTTGGTGAGCCTCTTATTCTTGGGCTGAAGTTGAATTTTTTCAACGTCATCCTCAGAACTAGATTGAGAAGAGTACTCTTAATCCTCTTGGGATTTCTCAACTTTTAATTGAGATGAACTCTCATTCTCATGGTCAGACAACACCACTAGCAAGTTTTCTTGCTCATAAGTTGCCTCAAATTTATCTACCGTTATATTTATCGAGTCCTCTATGGTGTGAGTCCTAGTGTTGTAGACACGGTAGGCTCAACCAGTAGTGGAGTATCCTAAGAGCATAATCTCATCACTATTTCCATCAAACTTGCCCAGATGTTCTATATTTTGAAGACCATAGCAAGTGTAACACCTCGCACCATGACACACTTATTACTATTACACATATCATACTTAGAATGCTAACACATCTCACATAAGTTAAAGATGACAACTTGCTAAGTTGGTAAAGTCTGTGGGCGTCAAACCACAGACCTAGGTTCAAAACCTGTCTTCACCCATAATTACCTA
>JAOXJP010227304.1:0-11328 GCA_025762735.1 Platanus orientalis | reverse complement strand
ATCTTATCCAAAAGATTTAGGTGGTTCTTTTATGCGAGAATACACCTTCTTCCATCTTCTGGGCCGTTAAGGGACTCACAAGAGTCGTGGTTGTCCAAAACAACCTCCCCGGGAAAAGATAAAACTAGTTTTCAAATTCTTGCGCAGTGTGTAAGTGTGAATAGTTCATTCGCACACAGTTTTAAGGCGAAAGTGAATAACTAAAATCCTTTTATTCGTGGCGAATGAGAATCTAAATTTCCATTCGTCATGATTAGTGTGGCTAGTGAGGAATATATTTCACATTTTCACACACTTTTTGGGTTTCAACAGTTGCCCCCTCAGAAAATGCATTGCCCATGCAACGACATGGTACATTTTTCGAGGCAAAAATAATGGATTTCAATTATTTTTGTTGAGACACCTTCTTTATTTGTTCTTGAGACTTTTCAAATTCTCTGTATTTTAACAAATATACCCCTACTCATCTCTTCATAATTCATCCACAGCAAAGCTTTGTTCAGACTTTAGTTTCTTGAAAACATAAGTTCTTCCTTCGTTTTTCTTTTCTTTTCCTTTCTTTTTGGAAGATCATATAAGGTATACCATGAAAGAATGTCAGTTTCTCTTTTTCACTCGATTTTGATTTCTTTTCTTGTATGGAAGAGAAGAACCAAGAAAATCATCGAAGAGGTTTTAGGATAGGAGTTCAAACCGTCTACTCCTATTCTTCGTCTTCCCTGTTTATAGGTTCCATTGTCACCCTCAGGGTGATCATCGCCTTTGTAGCTCATTCGCGGCATCCTAGTTTATCCAGTGAGTTGTCTGCTTGAGTGGGCTACAAATGACTCCTCGTTTCATTTGTGAGTTGAGTTTAAGACATTTAGTGTGTGTGAATGATACTTTTAATCCACATTCGCCCACATTTTATGCCACTCGCGGGCCATTTTTCGTACTGAGAAAATTTTGTTTCTTCTGTTCTTTTCAGGTAATGGCACCCAAATGAAAGTCTTCAAGGACAAACAGGGGTGAATCCTCTGTTCTTCCTGTTGATATCCATCCTAGAAAGATGAGGCTTAGGTCCTGGACCAATCCAAGACCAATCCCTACAACAAGACCAAGTTGTAGTCCTGTAGTGAGGCAGGCTGCCTGATTGATCATGTACAAATTATCATTGACTCATCAAATTCTGAGGACAATCCTCCAGCAATTAACTCGATTGATTCCAAGGATAACATTCTCATACCAACAGCTGCTTTATCACCAGAAACTGAATCTTCTTTAGGATCTTAACCCATTCCAGCTCCAGAGCCTGTCTCTATCTCACGTATTTGTATTTATTAAGAATATGCAGGCCATTTTAAATTTTGACTTCTTTTTTCATTGTGCAGAACTTTCCTTTGAAGACAAAAAGGTATTGCCATCATGGGACATTAGTGAAGTGGAATTGGAGTATTTTCGTGATAATGCAATACAGTCACGTGGAGCCTAAACTCGCCTCTTATAAGATCTCACCGAGATGGATCTTACCGAAATCGCACTACCACATACTTGGGCTAGAGCTTTGTCTTATTTGGATGTCGTGGAGATGTATTTCAAGAATGATAGAATTAGGAGGACTGTAGAGTCTCTTTTAGACTCTTTTACTGCTATTGCTCAAGCCGAAAAGACTTTAAGGCTTACTCAACCCTCTCCCAATCATGAAGCCCTCATTAAGGAATCAGAGGAGAAGATAGTTAGCTTGCATCGGAACCACGCAGAGGTGACTCGCTTGGAGAGCTTTGCAAGCACAGAATTGGAGATGCTAGCGGAGCTTTTTTATTATATCAAACAGAATACGCATGCCTTTGACATCAGCTGAATGGTTACATTGCTACCTTGGAAGATAGTGAGGTAAAAAACAATTGATTGCTCGAGCCAAAGCTATCTTGACTACCAGACAAAAGAGTGGGAGTGATGAAACCCACCCTAAAGAAGTAGCAAGTGGGCTGATCCTGATGCCACCCTTCAACAATAGACTCCTATCTCAAAAATCCTCCGAGACAAGCTTACGGCTTTCATTTGATCTTCCTTATCGTGAAAGATATTTGTTTTCTTCTTTCTTTTCCTTTTAATATCATGAATGGACATGTAATCCCTCTTTTTTCAACATTATCAATGAATCATCTTTTCTTTTCTTATCTCCAGAATCTCTGTGTTTTTTATTGTAATAGTCGAATCTTCATGCTTCAATCTAACTTACTTACTTTTACTTGTTAAATCCTTCTAAATGAAGCAAGATGGTCTTGAATGTTGTGTATTTCAAAGAACCTGTACTTTAAAATTTGAATCCGACTATTTTCACTAACTTAGAAGCCTTCACTTTAACTTCTCAGAGATTGGACACTTTGCCAAAAGTAGGCATGAATCCTAGCCACCTTGTTTTCTGCTACCCAAAAGAAAACTATTAATTTTGGCTATGGAAAATAAATATCATTTTTATCATTCGCCAGTAACATCGTGGCAAATGGGGAACTAATTCCTCATTCGCTTATTACTATGTGGGCAAATGGAATTGATTTTCTCATTCGTGCACTATTCTTGGATTTGTGTTCTTCGAGAGGTAATGATGACTGGCGGCACACATCTCTTCAATTACCTGTTGAAGGTGAAGGAAATGATGCTTTTGCCCTTATCAATATGCGCGCCCTTTCAAATCCCTTATGTTATGACCAAATTACCCCCATGGGTATAAAAATACTCCCTTCATCTTCTTCGGCCATTCTGAGAGAAATTCTAACTTCTGCCATTAACGAGTGCATGAAGCTTTCAACCATTTTCTTTCTTTTTACATCAAATCCTTGATTTCAAACCTTCAATCATTGTCTTTTGCCCTAGTGAACACACCGAAGCCATTTCTTTGCATTCTCAAATTGTGGGAATACCCCTCTGCATGACTTCTTCATTTTCTTGAATCCTTTTAATTCGAAGTGAGTAATAGACCTCTGAATGCTAATTTTCTTGGATAATTAGCTTAGTTTTGTGAATGCAAGCTTTCTGGGATGCATTTTGAAGATTTTGGCACCCTACTAAGCATTTTTTAGCCTTAAGGCACATCCGTGAATCCTAGTCTTCGTCTCAAGCGATGACATTCGCCGCCTTTGGGCTGGCTCTAGTGGTTGCAAAATAATGTCCCTACGTTCACTCATGGGTTGAGGCACCTCTCATTCGCGTTCTCCTTGTTTGGTGAGATGTTGGGCACAAATGAGTTGAAAGCTTCTCATTCGCCCATAATCGAGCGTTGTGATTTTGATTCTCATTGTCACGAAAGTGTGTGCAAATGGAAATTAGAATTCACATTTGCCACCAAAAATACACACTCGCATAAACATTTGTAAGATGTTAAAATGTGTATACTTAAATTTTTGATTTGGCTTATCTTCTTTGTAGAGTTATGGCTCCCAGAAGAAAACTTTTATACGACCATGAATGCCGCGAGAGCCTCCTTTCTTCAATTCACCAAACACACGAATGGGTTTGTAGTTGAAGCCTATTTAACTTAGAATTTCTTGACCCGATAACAAATCATACACCAAGCCCTCCTAACTATATTAGACATGTTTGCAAGGGTTGGTGTTGTTTGGATGATTGGGCTTATTGAGACAACTCAGTCTGTGACACACTTCTTCCTTTTATTGAGGAAAGGGAAACTCTTTAAGGATTCTATTATCAGCGATTTCAAGAGTCTAATTTGAAAGATTCTCTTGGGAGATGTGACGTGGGTTGACCGTAATTATAGAGGATCTTCTTCCTTCTCAGTAGGAGGAAGGAAATGGGAGGCTATCATCGAGCATTACCTTAACCACTACCTCATAGAGATAGATGTTGTCGGAATGACTGAAGTATTATGCAGTTCCATTGGCAACTTCGATAAGCATCATGCGATGGTGGCAGAGGTAATTTAAGGTGGTGCCCCGACACTAACACCTTTCTATGTCAATAGCGAGTTGGAGATCTCGTTGTGGAAATTCATTGGTGTAAGCCACTTACCTTTTGAGGGGAGGTTAATGGAGGAGTATGTTCCCTTCAACAAGCATTTTGAGACGTTTTTCACTACATGTCAAAGGTTATTCTAGATATTTTCTAAGTTCAATAATGTGAGTATTTCATATGGCAGTTGACTTAGCCGCATTTGTCAGGGTCCTTTGGACATGTCTGCTAGGGGTAAACCTTTACCGTGGACCAAGTATAATATCAGATGGAGTATTGATCTTGACAGCCCCGCATTCTTGGCTGGGGTGTATACAGCCTTTTTGAGTGGGTGAGCTCTCCCGAGCAATGTGGGTGAACGTATTCGCCCCAGTGTGTTCATTGATGCCACTAATATTGTTGACGGGATATGCATGAACTTAGCGGTCCCTAGTCTTTGTTGCTTATATAGCAGTTTGTGAGACATTTTATAAGTAGGCCTTTGAGAAGGACGGATCAGAGAAAAGCTAGTGTACTTTCTCCTTTAATATTTTTCTACGTGGTTAGGGCTGCACTTCCCTTCCATTTATCAGAGAGGAGAGAGAGACCTTCGCAAGATCGCGTACATCAACACTTTGAAGAATCAGAGAGTGAAGATGGTGTTACGCCTTACCACGTTGTTTTGTTTTACCTAGAAGCTCGTCCTCATCCCAGATCCCTTATTTGATAACCAGACCCTAACAGATGACAGGTTATTATCAGGAGAGTCTTGGGCATACTTTTTCTCTCTCCAAAGTGGCAAACTTGCTGGAGGAGGGATAACCATCTCCATGTTGAGGCCTACAATCCTTATATATTTGCTTGTCAGTTTTCTTGCTTTCAAGGGCTTGTTTCCCTTCCTACCCGCATGAAAACAATGGGTAGGGTAAACACCCTGGAGAGGATCCAAGAGGCATATATGTTCTTCATAAGATCCGGTACGGGCAATCGGGTGGTTATACCTGAAGAGATGGCCTAGTAAGATAACCTCCAATTTGATTACCGTTATGTCAAGTGGCGGTATAATTCATTTTTCCCTGTTGTGAGATATAATGGGGATGGAACCAATTCTAATGTTATTTTTTATGACGGTCAAGGCACCGTAATAATGGCTAACAAGTCCCGCAATAAGTCTTTAGCCTAGAAGACATTGGTCGTGCAATGGCCCAAGAGATCTAATAAGCGGCCAAGGGGCCCACAAGCAGATATGGAGGCGATTCCACCATCTCCCTCGGCCATCGAAGGAGATGAATAAGAAGAACAACCACATAAACCAAAGAGAAAAAAAGGTGCAAGAAGCAAGTCTCGTGGGAGAAATCCCCAACGTATCCCATCTCTTGACCGAACAAGGGAACTCGAACAGATGTCTCCCATCCATGAAGATGATTTTGAAGATATCGAGGGTTATCCCATCGAAGAACCTCGACAGCCAACGAAAGTAGTCGAACGATGTGAAATACCCTTTGCTAGAGAACTCGTGTTTGGGGGCAAGACTCCTGAGGATCGTATACAGCTGGCCAACATATTGCTTGTGATGCAAGAGCAGGGCTTAGTATAGCCTCTTAGTCACCCTTCCCATGTTTCCATCGAGTGAAGGGTTATACCTGAGAGTCATGATGAATGAGATACTGCTCCTATTAGGCTCAGGGCATCTAAAAGATCAAGAGGACCATCAGGTATTCAACGTTATGCCTTTCACCATCAATAGTATGGTGTTTGCAGCATAATTTAATGAGAGATGGAAACTTTGTCGGAGCACGGGGCATCTGTGCAAGATTTTATTGTTACCATGAATTGTTATGCCTTAGAGGATCATTTTCTGGATTACGTCTTCAAGAGAGTGACTGACATCATGAGGGAGCTTCTAGCATATTTTCCTATCGGTCAAGACATCTCATTATTGACCCGTGACTCGCTTCCCAATATTATAAAGAATATTAGGAAGGAGCTGGCGACCACAGGAAGGAGCCTACCCTTTGTTACATCTAAATCCACTCATGGGACAGTGGAGAAATACCTGGGAGAAGATGAGGCATTTTGTTTTGCAGTCGAGTATTCTCCTGCCACCGACCAACCTGCTCATTTTGGTGATGAGCCTGTCGATGTGGAAGAAGCAGTGGCTCAATTCCAGCAAGCCTTAGTCGCATCATGTGAGACGGCTAGGGAAGAGCCCTATGTCCCTTTCAAGGGGAAGGATGTAATCGAAGATGCTGAGCCCCAAAGTGCTACCGACGTGGGGACTTCTTCGATTATTCAAGAAGTTGGTGGGTCTTCTCGTACACCTCCCAAGCAAGAGCCATGGAATCTTCCTTCACTAACCCCTACCGGAGAGCATGTCTAGGTACACTTGTAACTTTAGTATATGCACCACTTCAATGTTCTTTTATTCTTACGATTATTTGCTAACAGGTCTCTACCAAAGAATTAGCGAAACTGACGCCCCCTGAAGTACAAAGACTGACTATTGATGAGAGTCATCCTTAGGTGACTGAGACAAAGGACCATCATGTCTCAGGGCCAGATTTGACAACCAAACAGGCGGACACAGTTTGTCTTATCATGACTCTCGAGGAACAACGAGATTTAGTTGAGTCTATGCTGAATTTTGAAGAAATAGTTATGAACTCCTCACAAGATTTTGAGGGGTTTATGGGCCTTCATGTGCCCTCTGACAACCTACGGGACATGGTTATGTTAGGAATAGAAGAATTAATGGATTATGAGAACTCCTTCCCTTACCGGTTAAGAAGAAGATCCGGTCTGAGAAGAGCTGGCAATTGACATAAACCCTCCGAAATCATCTATAGTAGATAAAGATCGTCTTCAGGATGAAACAACCTCTGAGAAAGGTATATATGCTATTCCTTCCACATTATTCATGTTATTCATACATGTCTTCTCATATCCTGAACATCTCCTTTATGTTCAATCCAATTGTTGAGGAGGAGCTCCCTACGAGGCAGGATCCTGTTGAAATCCCTCCCATGGGTCATGGTAAGCTTTTCTTCTTATTGTGAACGCATTATAGCATACCATTATTAACACTTCTTCATTTTACTTGCCCAGATGAAATTGTGAGCACTGCTAGCGCCATCAGGCGTTTTTCTAAAATTGTCTTAGAATACGTGATTCGTCAAGAGTTGCTTACACATATAGTTGCCTTAACACCTTTGTCACCTAATCTTACAAGGACCAGAGACAAGGTGTTTGAGGCTTTGGCCAAGGATGTAGAGACTCATATTCGTAATGATGGATTTCGACAAGCAATAGAGATGTATTTTACGTCTTTGATCAGGTAATCATCACTAGCATCGAAACTTGCAAGTATCAGGTGCAACACCAAGGCCCAAGCTAGCTTGGACGCTGTAGAGGTTAAGACGAAGACCTTGATGAAGAAGTTAGATCAAGTATACGATTCAATGACTAGCATCGATAATGCCTTGGCCGGTGCCCAAGAGGAACTGTTAAGGGTGCAGGCTCGAATTGAGGCTCTCACAACCACTTGGGAAGTGAGAGCAATAGAGGGGAGTACTCTTGAATCAAGGATTTCTATAATTTTTTCCAACATAGACTGCCTTCATGGGGAGCTCATCAGGTGAGGTGATCAAATTCAATCCTCCCTAACTGAAGAAGAGACTTTATGCAAGTGCATCCTTTCCACCTTCCCAAAATAATGTAATGGGGAGGATGTAAGAACTTTTTGTGAAATGAAAGAAAAGATAATGTTTTATCTTTTATCATCTTGTCTTTATTTCTTCTTTCTTTGAACTATTTTCTTTACTCAACATTGTGAGAGTTAAGTAAGACTAACTTTATAAGAGTTGAATATAACTGACATTATAAGAGTTATGATTGCTTGACATTGTGAGAGTCAAATCTGGTAGACATTATGAGTCATATGTCATCTGACTTTATAAGAGTCAGATATGGTAGATGTTATAAGAGTCAGATATCATGGGATCGCCTGTAAACACAATGGGCATTATGAGAGCCATATGTTGTGTAACATTATGAGAGTCACAATGGGTTGACTTTAAAGGTCAAGTGTGATCGTTCTTTAGCATTATGAGAGCCGAATATGGTTGACTTTATAAGAGTCAAAGATCAGAAGCCACGGTCATGTGTGCCTTTTAGGTATTGCGCCCTTTATGGTAAACGTCATGACAATATATGTATGTATCCCTGAAGTGGCGTTAGTGTGGTCCTCCTGCCCATGATGTCGAACTGTCACTTTATAAAAGATGCTAAATGGCGCTAGCTGAATCTAGATCATCGCAACAGGATGCATTTATTATTTTATTCTCTTTTCGAGACACCCATTTCTAAAAGATTGCGACCGTTCATGTTTATAAATAGGAGGACTGCTCTTGTTGCTCCCTCTCATACTTTCGTTTTGTGTCATAGACATGGCTTCCAAAAGAAAAGTTTTCAGTGTTCCCAAAATTGGAGAACTGTCTGGGTCGCGTGTGAAGCAGGATGGGTCTCCATCGACTGAGAGGGAGGGTGTCGAGCCTTTATTTGACCACAGTATACCTTTAAGTCCCTTGTTCACTCTGTGCTCGGTCTTTTGGTTCTCATGGTCTGGTACTACTGACTCTTTTTGTAGATGTAATCAGGATACCCGCAACTGGGGAGGTGGAGGTAAGAGTTATTGAGGCTCGTCACGAGCATAATGCGCTAATTAGGCTTTTAGTCAGCCTATCCGCTGAGGAGGCAGATACTTCTTTCATCCGTCAAGAAATCATGGACACGATGGACCATATAGAGGCCTGTGTGTATAACTCTGAGTTTAAATGGTGATGTGTCTCCTTGATGATTTGTTTGAACTTTGTGAGTCAAAGGACATCAAGGTGTTGAAAGGACCAGAGCATGATGTTTGTCTGCGCCTCCAGGAGGAAGAGATCAAAATGGCTGACTTAACTACCCAGCATACCTGAGTGTTGAATGAGATTAGGCCACTAATGAGGGATGCTGACGAGTTAATGGCACAGATGGAGGCGTTAATGGAATGCTTTGACAAAGTTATAAATCGTCAATCATGTGGGTAATTCTATTCGCCAAACCATTTATATGGTGGACCGTTGTAGGGGTGAGTTGATGAGCCGAGAGATGGACCGGCGTGATGGAATCTGTGGGGAGAATATTTGTAACCTCAACGTGGCACAATCAGATGTCAATGCGGCGAATGATGCCTTGGAGGTGAATACAGAAGTGTTACCTTCATTGCGCGTGAAACTCCTGGGTTTTAGCAACCTTGACTTAGCGAGGGACTGAGAGTAGTGTAGGGAAATAATGCTGAGTGCTTTTTTGTTATAGCTATCACGCCCCAAAACCTAGACCATTTGGCTCTAGCTTTTTGAGTGGACACCGCAACAAGTGTCAAACACCTGTTAAGCGCAATATTTTTTCTTTTCTTCTTTCTCTATTTGATCTCATTCATATACAGCAGAATCTTTACTTTTTCATCTATTTACCACACTATCACAGCGAAGTAAATATCTTGTATAATCATTCACCAATTAATTAATAATCTAGAATTAATTCTCATTTCATCAATCACTTTATGTGTCAAATCTCTAATCCAAATGATAACTAAAACTATAAATGAATCCATAATCCATATAACTAAGCTTATTACAAGTCCATTAATTTCAAACAAAATTATAGAATGCTAATAATATCTTTATGAATTCATCAATCTAATTGTTCTCCCAAGTTGGTCCATAACCATTCAACACCTACTCTTCTCGTTCCTCATCTGTGGTGGTGTCAAATTGGGTAAGCTTGACAAACTTAGGAAATAAACAAATAAACTAAACAGTAGAAACATGGATCAAGTCAAGCACGAGTATTTATATATAAAATAATCAAAATAGTTTCGTATACCTTTTCTTGTCACTTTCCTACAAAACTTTTCGGTAAATTTAAAACAGTTTAAAGAGCACAGTTCTATATCAAATTTTCCAATTCTATAATAGTTTTATATCTTTTAAAACATTTCACTACAGTCTTATACAGTTCATAAACAATCTTATACAATTCAGTGAAAGTAGTACAGTATAACTATTAATATAGTCCAGTATAATACAAGAACAGTCCAGTTCATTTTAGGCTTTTACTATTGAGATCGAAAACAGTACAATACAATCATCGTATAGCCCCGAAGCGGGCAACCACTTGTTTTACCCATAGTGGATCAAAGGGATCAATTTGATACAGTCATCGTATAGCCCCGAAGTGGGCAACCACTTGTATTCCCCCTAGTGGATGAAAGAGACCGATTTAGTCAGTTTGCACCTACTTAAACCCGGTGAAAGGGCTCTATCAATTTCACCCTTGATAGTCAAGTGGCCTCTTTACATATTCTTTTAAGAAAATATGATTTTTAATTTTTTTTTAATAACAATCTATTAACATTTTGTTTTAGCAAAGTAGTCCAATCTTTATTCTTATCAATTTCATAATGTTCTCACTATTTTTAAATAGTATTACAACAATTCAATATTCATTTCATATCACCATTAAAACATTTTTTTTAAACTAATAAATAACTTTTCATATTAAAGCAACGTTAATTTATTTTATAGCAATAAAAATAAAGAGATAGTCATTCATAGTCCAATAGTCTATTACCACTTTGTTTTAACAAAATCATTTAATCTTTGTTCCTATAATATTTTTATTACTCCTAAATAGTAATTAAACAATTATATATTCATTTTAATTCACCATTAAGATAGCTTCTAGAACTAATAAATAACTTTCAATATAAAGCATTGGTAATTTATTCCATTGCAATACTAATAAAGAGATAGTCTTTAACAATCTAACAATCTATTAACATTTTGTTTAACAAAACAATCTCATAATTATTTTATTAATTCCTTATGGTTCTCATTACGTTTAAACAATATTAAAATAGTCTCATATTAATTCTATTTCATCATTTAAATAGTTTTTAGAACTAATAAAGAACTTTCAATATCAAAGTTGTGCTAATTTATTTCATAGCAATACTAATAAAGAAATAGTCTTTAAAGTTCAATAGTCTATTAAAATTTGTTTTATCAAAATAATTTAATATTTATTCTATTTAATTCCTTTAAGTTTTTTTTTTCATTTCGTTTAAATAGTGTTAAAAATAGCCTCATATTAATTTTATATCATAGAACTAATAAATATCTTTCAATATCAAAGTAATACTAAACAATACGATAACCATATTAATAATAAAAAAATGCATACAAAACAATTCAAATACAAGATGCTTGACCCATTCTAAGGTAATTCTAAGGAATTTTAGTTAATAAAACTCTTTTAACAATACAAAACAAATCACTAATTTTCTGTCAATTCATCTCT
>JAOXJP010227303.1:0-11329 GCA_025762735.1 Platanus orientalis | reverse complement strand
GAGAGAGAGAGAGAGAGAGAGAGAGAGAGAGAGAGAGAGTCTTTGCTATGAAATATTTCTTCAAATCATTAATCAAAGTCGCGTAGTGGTGCGTAGTCGGCTAGTACTGGCATTGTTATAAGCCACTTCATCACCAGAACAAACTCATAATATCTATGCTGCAATTAAGAATTTATAATCTAAAAAAAATTATCATAAATATATATCAAATCCATTCTTTTCTTTTGTACAGAATTCATATCCAATATCCCTTCAGGCCTAGTCTGGTTGCCATGAATTGTATATATAAAAAAAGAAAATAATAGAAAATAAAATCCCACTAGAAAAGAAAAGAAAAGAATCATAAGAAATACATGTGCAAACCAACTTTTCACGGCAACCAGATAGCTTAAAAATGATTTCTAGAGAAAATTTCACCATGAGAAAACATTTTCATGGCAACCAGACTGGGCCTTAATGGATTTTAATGACATATATCCCATGAGTGCTTGATTCTTGGTTGACGATCAGATTAATTTTATCCATGAAGAAATGAAACCCATATTCTGTACATGTGAGCCCCTCAATTTTGCCTTCATTTCCAGTGCAGGCGAAGATGGGGACTGTTTTCTCCTTGTAGTTAACCAAATATCTTTGTTGAAAGATTTTGCCGCACTGGGGCTGGAAATTGAAATTCGGGGTACCAATGTTTGACATGACCATGAACCCGACATGAACCCAACGCAAAATAACCGGGTGATGTTTGATTGTAAATGTGTTTCGGATCAAAGCGGATCAATCCACTTTGACACGATTAATAAATGGGTTGGATTCAGGTTGGATCATATAATTATATATCCTTAACTTGACACAACATGAATCTGATATGCCAACATGAATTACCATGTAACCCATGAACCTGATACAAACCCAACACAAAATAAGTGGGTTAGGGTTGCATGTAAACTTGTTTTGGGTCACAATTCATAAATGGGTCAGGTTTGGGTTGAGCCATATAGTACTCTTATATTACCAGACCTGCCAACACGAATTACCACCCCTCCTGATTGAACTGACCAAGCGTTTGGCTAAAATACTTTGTTTTGAAAAGCAGCTCGTTTGAGCAATAAAGGGTTTCTAGGAAGTTTTGGCATTTGGGGAGAAGAAGGTGATGGAAAAACGAGAGAGAGAGATTACCTTCTTTTCAGCCCTGTAGATTAGGTACAACAAGTTAGAGAGTGGCTAAAGTTGGAATGATACCAGGGATGACACATCAGTACCAAAAAGTGAAAAAATCCCTCAAAAAGTATATATCACTTTTTCGGTGTTATGTCATTCCAACTTTATTGTACCTAATACCAGCTCTCTTTTCAGGGTTTGCAGAGAAAATTGAGGAGGAACCTTTTCTACCCACTTTTGTAAGCTAAAAGTATAAATGTAAGATCAATTAACTTTTTTTTATTTATAATTTCGTTGAATTGTTGACTACATGATAGAGCTTGTAGTTTTTTTTTTTTTTTTTCCCGGATAGGTGAGCTTGCAGTTAATATCATTCAAGCCGTTGTATGGTTTATTATTGGGCCCTGGTTGGGTCCCACATCTAAGTGGGTCCTGTTGAGATTCGGTTTTGTGGTACAACTGACCGCGAATCCAAAAACTTTGAGCCGTTGGTGGGGCCCATCCTCGTGTTCTCACGTCCCCTTTAAAGAAGAAAGCTAAATGCCGCCAGCAGCTATTAGTTGGTCGGCAATTATTACCGTATCTATCTTCTCTTTCTGGGATTTTCTCGAAAAGCCCCCCTACTCTTTTAAAATTTATGATACAACCCTCTGATTTAATCTGATTATTAACTTAAATCCCTCTAAGCTAATTACCATCTTAAATAATCTGTGACCAAAATTGGTGTGATTAATGTGTGACTCCACCACAGTCTGACATGTGTGTATAAGGTTAAAAGCACGATAAAGGTATTAAATTCAATAAGTAGGTGTCCAAAGGGAAGCATCAAATTAGAAAACAAAGCATGTGTGAACTGGTGCACGTTACACATTAATCACACCAATATTGGTCACAGATGATTTTTCCTTGCAAAAATATCATCACAACTATATGGGTATAATGAGCCGACCTTTGCCCCACTCAGCTGAAGCTCGTCACGAAGGACAAAGCTCAGGCTTAGCTCAAGCTCGAGGTATTGAACTCAACACCAGCTCATTAGAAGTTAGGAGATCTCAGCTCATATTAAGCTTGCCTCACCAATCTAAAACTTATTGCTTTTGGCTCAAATCTTGAAGCCCAATAGCCTATGAGTGTAATCTGGTTCTATATGCTATAGATTTAACTAGTTTAAAATGTGAAAAAAAAAAGTTTAAAATGTCCAAGAGCTCATAAATCAAAATTGTTTAAATATGTATAATGAACTGTATAAATATTACATTAATGCCTTATTCTTAAACGATAACATTGATAGGTGCCCTTGATCTATGAGGAGCATGATCTATGATTGTCACAAAATATATATATATATATATATATATATATATATAAGACTTTTTCATCAAACTGAAATTTTAATCAGTTAAAGCCTAGTACCTCAGGCTAAGTAGGTCGCTTAGCTAAATTGGATAGCTCAGAGTTAGCCCTGTGAAATTAAAATAAGCCTCAAACTCATCTTATTACCAGCTAAGCTCTAAGCTGAGTCGAACTATATTAGTTCATTGACCACGTGGAATGATGGAAAAGTCATAACGTGATAACATCATAACACTCCAAAGGGTACCACTATTAATATTGTAACATAGATGGACTTCAGCACAAATGCAGGAAGCATTAGGACTGTTTTGTGATTTTATTTTTCAGGGAAAGCATATTTTGACCGTTCTGAACACGTGTACGTCAGGGACTGGAGTCAGACTAACGTGTATACCACGTGGCATACAATTCAAAACTAAAGGTGATACGATTACGACATCGGGTTCATGTGTTTCCTTGCTTTTCCTCTGAATTCTTTCTAACAATGCTGAATCAGAGGAAGAAAGTTATCTCTAAGCTAAGCTCTCATCATTTATACCTCATTTTCAACTATTCAAGATTACCCAATTTCAGGGTTTGAGTGATTTCGAGCTCGCAATTAAGACTCGGGAGTTGGGTTTTGAGTTTTGAGAGTTTCTCGTTTTCTAGAGTTCTAAATCTTTGACTCGTAATTAAAGCTCGCAATGGGATTCAGTAAAGTAGAGATTTTCTGTGACTAATTTGTTTTCTCGTTCTGAAAGTGGAATGTGTTTGTAGCTATCTTAAGAGACATTCGAGGGAGGGGTTTGAACGTCTCTGAGGAAGGGGAGCCTATAATGGTATGGTTTGAGATCTTTGTTCTCGTCCTTGTTTGTTGTTTCCTTTGAGATCTTTCATAAAATATTGTTTTGAGATTATTATTTTAGTGGGTTTGAAGGAGAAGTGATAAAGAAGTGTTGTTACAACGAAAGATAGGATTTTTTTTTTAAAGTGATACTTGTAGTTCTCGATCTCTAATGCTTATTTTGATTTAAAATTCGAATAGACGCATTCAAGTTGGTGTCTTTGGTTCTCTTACGATTTGGGTATTTCACAGTTTTGGGAGAAGTTGCAAAGGCTTTAGAGAATGCCCAGGCAGAATCGCAGTATCGAGGGTCTGATCGGGGGCCCCTGCAAGGTCCGGAAACGAGTCTGTTCACCGTCATTGTCTTCGTCTTCATTGGTACAAAATTACCGGTTCAAAAGGGCGATTCTGGTTGGGAAAAGGGGGGGATCGATCACTCCTGTTCCGAGATCCCCTTCTTCTATGGTGGGAATTTCCGAATCTCCGAAATACCCACCTTCTCAGAACGGGATTAAAGGAAAGCAACCTCCAATTTCGGCGCGGAAACTTGGCGCTACTCTTTGGGAGATGAACGAGATCCCGTCTCCTCGAATGAAAGAGGAATTGCAGGACAGAAGAACTAAGAAGGAGACGAAAGGTAAAGGAAGGATCTCCAGGTCAGTCCAGTCGAGTTCTCTTGCACCTCATTTATCGGATCCGTCACATAGTCCTGTTTCGGAGGTGGGTTTCTCCTCCCTGGGTGTGTTTTCTCTGATTTGGGTTCCTGGGTTTGAGAAATTTAAGCCCCAATGTATAGTTGTATTGTTCCCATAGCTGCATTTATTTCCTTTTCTGTATGCATTATTGCAGAGATATTATTGAAATGTTTAGTCATTTTGTCTTGTAAATTTTGTAGAGGATGGATCGTTCAGTGATTGGGAGTCCCCGGAGAAGCTCATCGGCCATTTCTCAAAGGGTTCGGCTCACAGATCACAATGTTGGGGGTTTGGGGATTCTGAGCAATGCTAGTTTAATGGAGGTAACTCAAACTCTAATCCTTGTCATCATTAAGTTTCTGATTCTTCTTGAATTGTTTAAATCTGAATTGAACTTCATGGGGTTTGTTTGAGAATTTATCTCTTCTTTCTTCCTCTTTTACTTTATTTGGATAAAAATCTCAGCTTGAAATCCTGAAAATTCAAAATTAACCCCGTTTCTTTGGATTGAATATGATCATTTGGTTTTCTCTCTGCAATCAAATTTAAATAAATAATGAGGAAGGAATTACTGTATTAATCTTCTTCATGGACTGCAGATTGAGACACGTTCTCGAGAGCTGACTCCTACAGCATCCGTTGTAGGAGGAGTTAAGACCCGATTGAAAGACCTTCGTAGTGGATTGACCACATCTAAGGAGCTTCTGAAATTACTCAACCGGCTTTGGGGTCACGAAGAGCAGCACACATCAAGCATGTCCCTCATCTCAGCTCTTGGAGTTGAGCTTGACCGTGCCCGCCTGCAGGTCGATCAGCTAACTCATGAACAGCGGTCTGACCGTAACGAAATTAATTACCTAATGAAGCACTTTGCAGAAGAAAAGGCAGCTTGGAAAAGCAAAGAGCACGAGAGAATCCAAGCTGCAATTGATTCCATTGTAGGAGACCTTGAGGTGGAGAGGAAGCTGAGGAGACGTGCTGAGAGCTTGAACAAGAAGCTCGGGAGGGAGCTAGCCGAGACCAAAGCATCTCTCTTGAGTGTGGTCAAAGAACTCGAGAGCAAGAAGACAACAAGAGAGGTAATGGAACAAGTTTGTGATGAGTTAGTCAGGGGTATTGGAGAAGACAAATCAGAGGTGGAAGAACTTAAGGGAGAATCTGTAAAGGTTTTGGGAGAGGTGAAGGAGAAAGAGATGCCTCGATTAGTAGATGTGTTGCATGAGGAGAGAGTCCACATGAAGCTCTCGGAGGCTAAGTATCAATTCGACGAGAAAAATGCAGCAGAGGATAAGCTGAGGAGCAAGCTTGAAGCATTTCTAAGAACCAGAAGGGCTAAGGAAAACCAAGTTGTGTCTGAGAATCATGGGAACAAGGTGGAGATTGGGTCTCATTTAAGTAATACCCATTTAGGATTTTATCAGAATGAGGAAGGAGAAGTAGAAGATGGAGAAGAGCAGGAAGAAGACTCAGCTGAAAGTGATCTTCATTCCATCGAATTCAAAATGGACAACAACAGCAAGAGCTATAGGAGGAGTTATGCTGGTGCTATTCAAGAAAATCCAAAAAGATTTTCTGTTGAGGAAGAAATTAAGGGGAGGAAGTCTGTCTCTGAGAAAATATCACGGGGGAGCATCTCCCTTGAAAGGGGCATTTCAGATGGAATCAAGTGGGATTTGACCACCGAAAATTTCCAGAATTCCAGAGATAGGCTTGATCGAGGGAGATTATTTGAGCTCGAAAAGCAAGCTCCAATACAAGACTACAAAGTTGAAACACAGAGATATAAATCTGTTAGGAGTCTTAGAGATCATCTATTGTCTGGTTCGAGGATGGCATCAGCACAAGGCTTCGCCAGTCCAACACGGCAGAGTGGCCTTCCACGGCCTATGCGAGACACAAGCAATGCAGCTAGCAAAAGGCTGACTGTAGTGCAGGAGAGTGGTTTGAAGGAGAGGCTTGTACATGCCAAAGGAGGGGAAGGCCAGAATTCAAGATGTTCAAGATAGTAGATTTTTCCTTCTACTTATCAACTAATGCTTGTTTTAATTTCCTTGGAGCTGCTCAACTCCCTTAAGTGGCTGCTGGATTCATATTACATCAATTTTCAAGTCATTTAAACTTTTGACTCTCTCGGTAATTTGATTTTGCTAGAAAGCCTTGCGAGTTGATTTTAGATGCTTCTGTACAAAATCTTCTACTATTACTGGGCAATGAATATGCTACAGATTTCAAATTTTGGAGTGCATACTTGTTTTTGTTTTTCGTGGCAACAATCTTTTCCTTAATCTCCTACCAATTGATCAATGATTCAGGAAAATAAATGCAGCGAGTCAAACCAGTTATAATTTTTTTTTTTAAAGAATGTTTGGCTGAGATAGGGAACCCGCCTTTGTTTTAGGATTCAACACCGAATATCTGCATCAGTTATAATTGAATCATCACTTTATTATACGGACCTGGGTCTTTATATGTATGGTTTAAGGTAATGAAAGTTCTGGTCATAATGGTGGGTACCTATGTTAATGTGTTATTGTCAATCCTATTCCAAAATTGTATAAGTACTTATAGTCTTGTGGTCACTTTAAAAGTTTTACATATATGTAAATATTGTAATATTTATTAAGTCATGTAAGTCTAAGTCAAAGTCTGCAAGAAGCTTTAAGATAAATATCTTAAAGCTATGAAGACCACAAGCTTAATAAACTCAAGTCACACAAGTGAATAAATCAAGAAATCTCATGCTCCAAAGACTAAGTGACCTCAAGAGCAAACCTTGAGTTTCATAGGTAAAATGACCATTCAAAGTGGTTGGTGAGTGGTATTCATGGGTTAGACTGAATCAAAAATCATAGGAGACATCTAAAGATTTACCCATGAACCATAGGTGGGACACAAGGTGGTTGCTTAAGAGAAAAATGAGTCAAAAGGTAAAAATGACCCTTAAAGCTTTAAACGGTCATAATTTCCGCTCCCGATATCCGCTTGTGACCCATAAGTACTCAAAATGACCAACTCGAGAATGGGAAACTTGAAAAATCTAGATTCATGATTTTTTCAACGGCTCTATTTTTTACCGTTGGGGGTCTAAAGAGCATGGTTTTACTCTTTTATAAATATAGAACAAATCTCAATGGTTATAACTAGAATTCCACATTGAATCTATATGTAAATCTTGTGGAAAGTGAGTTATTATTTGTAAATCTTGTGAAAGAGTTGAGTGAACGACCTTGAACTTTTTACCTGTAGTAAAACCTTTACTAAGTTCATGAGAAAAGCTTCCCAAACTTGTAGTTATATTTTTTGGAAGCTAGTAGAGTCATTCCCATAGAAAAAACCATTGTCCAAAGAGTGTTCACCATAGTCAAATCAGCCTACAAAGAAGCAAACAACTATGGAAGGAGTTCTACAACTCAAGCCGAACTCGTAGCCTTCACTGGAGTTGTTGAAGCTCAATTTGCTAACACTTGGCAAAGCCAAATGCAAATTCTCAAGCATCCATCGAAGTCATTAGATGAAGTGCATTCACTAGAGTCACTGAGTGCGTATTTACAAGGTGAGTGGATTCTTGTTGTACTTGTAAGGGAATTTTCAGTTTTAATGTTCTATAATAGATTAGGATATCTATTAATAAAATTAATCGGTTTAGGAAGAGCCTTTGAGGGTGGATGTAGGCACTGGAGTGGCCAAACTACTATAAAATATTATGTGCTTATTGTGTGACTACTTATGTACTCATTTGTATTGATTGTTTTTATTATTAGAGGAATATATCGTCCTTACTCCTGCTCTGTTATAGTTATCTAGAGTGCATGATGGAGCTTCGTAGTCTAAGATAGCATTCTTTAAGTGTTTACTCATTGTGTAATACTCGTGAATTCTCTTGAATGATTGTGTTAATTGATTGCTTTATTTTTCTCCATATTTGCTTAAATCAATTAGCAAGTTTGATTAATATTTAAGTTGAGTTAAAATTAGACCAAATAGTTAAATAAATTAAAAATTTTTTGCCAGATCCCATTCACCCCCTATAGGATCATTGGATATCAAATCTTTTCAATTTCAATTGGTATCAGAGCAAGGTTGCTCTTATTAGGCCTAACATCTAGAGCACCAAGATCCTTTAAATATCCATTATGGTTAAAGAAATATTCATGAGTAGACCACCATATTTTGCTGGTTGTAACTATACTTATTGAAAGGTGTAGATGTGTATATTTCTTAAAGCTCAAGACATTATCATCTAGAACTTTGTTGTTTCAGGTTGGACTACTCCGACAGAGGAGGACACTAGTAAGTGATCTTCTAGTGAAAATAATGATTCTACAACAAATTATAGGGCTTTGAATGCCATAATTTGTGTTGTTAGTGCAAAAGATTTTGAAACGATTTGTAACTTAGAAACCGTCAAAGAAACATGGGATCTCTTTGAGATAACACATGAATGGACTTGCATAATGAAACAATCTTAGCTTTAAATCTTGACCACAAGGTTTGAGACCCTTATAATGGAAGAGTTTCAGTATTCCATTGAGTTCTATACCTAACTCCAGGATACAATAAATTCAATGAGAGGACTTGGAGAAGAAGTGTTTGACCCCATGGTTATGAGAAAACATTAAGATCTCTCTCGAAAAGATTTTATCTTAAAGTGAGTGCTATTGAAGAGAACATAGATTTAGATAAAATCAAAGTAGATGAATTACTAGGCTCCCTTCAAACTTTTAAGATGAAACTCAAACCGATGGGAAAGGACTTAACTCTTAAATCAACTAATGAAAAATCTAGTAATAAGGAAGAGTTAGATGAGGGATTTGTTTTACTTACTAAGAAATTCATAAAATTTCTTAAAATGAAGAAAATATTTTCTCTTAACAATAAAATAATAGAAGAAAAGAGATGACAAATGGAGAAATTCAATGATATGAATGCAAAGGATTTTGACACTTGACTGCTGAATGTGCAAATAGAAAAAAGAATCATAAAAACAAGGCTATAACCTTTATATGGGACGATTATTCTGATGAATCGGATGAAGAGTCATCATGTAGTGAAAAAGAAACTCCACATTCCATTATAGCTTTGACTGCCATCACCGAACAACAAATAATGTTGAGTCAAGTAGTGATGGGGAAAGTGAAGATTAAGGTATTGAAGACCTTTAAGAGGCCTTTGATAAGCTTTACATGGAAAGCTTAGAGCTTGTCAAGGAAAACATAAAAACTCAAGAAGAAAAATAGGGAATTAATAGAGAAATCTTGTCACTTAGATGAAAATAAACTATCAAAGAAAAATGCTCATCTTTTAGAGGAAAATCAAAAATTAAATGATAGATCAAACTCTTTAAAAAAGGACATAGATGACTTAAAAACTTTTTAAAGAAGTTGAAGCAAAAAGAAACTTGTCGAATCTAATGAAAGACTTCAAGCTAAAGTAAAAGAACTTGAATGCAAAATCAAGACTTTAGAAGAGAAAAATCATTGATTCCTTAGAGTTCTAGCTCAAGAAAATGACAAAATTGAGACTATGCTAAACATAGGAAAATATAATGGAGATGTGACCATAATTGGCTAAGGAAATGAATATTCAAAGCCAAACAAGATTCTAGGAATATGGTTGGACCTAAGAATTCCCATTTTAAAACCCAACACACAAGGGTAAAAATAAGATGGACCAAAAGACACCAAATTTTTAGGCCTCATGATCTAAAGCCCACATAGCTTGCCACCATTATAGACTTCAAGGCTACTTGAAATTTGAGTGTGAAAAGAGGTTGTGTTATAGGCTACAATCACAAAAGCTTAAGAGGAAAGAGTAATAGGGAAAAATTAAGGAAATTGAAGAAAAGAAACTCGATTCAATAAAGCAAATTTGGGTAAGAGCAAGTGAACTTAAAAATTTAAAATATTGACCTATTTTTACTTAATTGGTAGGTGTATAATACACAATTTTTTTTTGTCACCATTAAACATATGATTTTCATTGGCATAGCTAAATCCCATTTATTGTTTGCATTGGTATATATTAAGGGAGAGCTATATGAGAAAGAAAAAGAAAAATAACATTACAATTGGTAATTTTTTTTTTCTTTACCATCTTCAAATGGCATAAAATTTACTTGATCTTATAGTAATATGCTTGCTATATTGAATCTCCTTCTACTAAAAATATGCATTAAGGGGGAGAGCAATGAATAAAGGAGGAGAGTGATATGGGTAAGGGGGAGTTCAATGCACTTATTGTAAAATGTTGAATAAAATGCTTGTGCTGATTATAATACCATTCTTGCATGTGCAAAGAAATTCCAATTGGTACTTTACATCAAATCTTTATTGAAGTATGTCTTCCAATAAAATCTGTTATGAATTGATGATCTATAGTAAAATCCTTAACCATGTGCTCTTAAATGATATCTCCTATATTTTGAATAATGAACAAATTAGTGGAATATTTGTATAAATTTAGGGGGGGGGGGGAGGGGGTAATAAATATGGGTTATACTTGGTTGTGCTTCACAGTTAAATCATTTTTGCTGAAATGGATGCCTAAGAGTAAAATCTATTTTTGTATAGGCATATTGGTATATATATATATATATATATAAAGTGTCACTTTGTGTATACATTTAATAGTCTTTTGCGAGAAAGGTGCTTCTTGTTGAATGTGACACAGGTTTTGGTGAAACCCCATCTTGAGGGGGAGCTGCAATTTGTCAACTCATGATAAAAAAGGGGAGACGTGTTATGTGTACTTAGGATTTTACTAGTAATATTTATAGTTTTGAAGTTTTTTCATGAAACTGAAAAAATGGGAGATTGTTAATGTAAAGTGTGTTATTGTCAATCCCATTCTAAAACCGTATAAGTACATGTAGTCTTGTGGTCACTTTAAAGGTCTTATATGTATGTAAAAGTTGTAATATTTATTAAGTCATGTAAGTCCAAGTCAAAGTTCGGAAGAAGCTTCAAGAGAAACATCTTAAATCCGGGAATACCACAAGCTCAAGAGGCTCAAGTTACACAAGTGAAGAAATCAAAGTCTCATACTTCAAAGACCAAGTCACCTTAAGAACCAACCTTGAACTTCACAATGAAAAAGACCATTCAAAGTGATTAGTAAGTGGTATTCATGGGTTAAACTAAATCAAAGACCATAGGCGGCATCTAGAGACTTACCTATGAACCATAGGTGGGACCCAATGTGGTTGTCTATGAGAAAAATGAGCTAAGAGGAAAACATGACCCTTAAACCTTTAAAAGACCATAACTTTTGATCCTGATGTTTGCTCACGACCCATAAGTAC
>JAOXJP010227302.1:0-25300 GCA_025762735.1 Platanus orientalis | reverse complement strand
TTATTTTCTATTTAAGCTCTTGTAAGTGGAATTGTTATTGTGGTGAATTCAATCAATAAACACCTTTTTTTCTCTAATTTTATCATGGTGACATAGCTAAATTGATTGGCGTTGATGACATGTTTTGCCCAAACAGGGGCTGTGTAGGCCACTTGCAGGGCCCAACCTCTCCTTAGCAAACAGTTCTATGGTGATCAGCTTCTTCCACGAGTCTTTGTTGGAGAAGCTTCTATGATAATGGATCCAAGGGATTCAACTTCAGCTATTTTATTACTTTTCATTTGCTTTTTCCCGGTTTTTTGGGACCTTTAATGCAGGTGGTTTTGGCGGAGGTGCCTGAGTTGTTTCATCTTCAGCCTCCCAATACTCCATCACATCGTTTTCTTCTCCATCTTCATGATCCCACATATTTCGAGGTTGCTCCTTCTTAAGAACGGGTGGTACTAAATCATTCTCCCAGTCCTCCATCTTTCTCGCAGTCTTCAATTAATTATTCCACTAATCCTGCGGTATAAATGTCTGTCTAGGCCTAAGTGTTGTCTACTGATGAATGAATGGATAGCCGTAAAGAGAAATTATACCAAGGGAGAATGATTGTCTGTTTTGAGAGACCTCTATAGCTGCGCTTCCTACTGAACCTAACCTCTTCTTCTCACTTCACCTTCTCCCTCACCCTCTCGTTCCTATCTCCCTATTCAAATTCCAAGAAGCCAACTCCTCCATCTTCAACAACTCCATTTTCATTTCCCAAAAGCCTGGTTTCCCTATCCACCATGCATTAGAAGCTTTAGAGATATCTATAATCACATATCAACCTCTTCAAAGACCCTTTCGTCTTTCTCCCAGTAATCCAAGTCTCTCCCTCTCTCGATCATTTGCTCCCAGCAACCCTATCTCCCCTTGTCTCTTACTGATTTTGCATGTATTACTTCAATAATAAATCCTTTCTTATAACATTCTTTATATTTACATTCTTACCTTGTATCAATCACTATGCTTTCTCTACTTCAAGTGTATGTTATATGAATGTTAGAAAGTAGGTTAATGTATGTTTTGATGATTATATACTGAACTTACTAACAATAGCCGGATGAAGCTGCAAGAGGAAGTGTAGTTTGAGCTTCCATTCTCATGTTTACGTGGTAGTGGGTTATCCCTTACCCTGCTAATTCTACTCATGCTTCTATGTGCTCATGACATGGTTTTTGCATAATGAGTTCCCCTCTTTGCATGTTTATGTTGCAGTCTCATGTTTAAGAAAGCAGTGGATTTTAACTTAGAGACTTCATGATTCTGCTTTCAAGTATGCATTAGATGACTTTGTTGTAGTGGATTTCCACTTTATGCTAGCACATGTTTGTTATCTACCGGCTTAGGAAGTTTAATTTGTAATTCTTTACTTCCATGCATTCAAGTGAGTTAGTTTAGGTGCTCTCTTTCTTTGGTTACTGATGGTGTTTGGAGGTGGGGGTGCCCTTATACCAGTTGGATGATTGCACAGTAGGCCCTAATCTTTGACAGAATGGACCATACAAAACACAGAGGAAGAGTCAAGACACCAATAGGGTGCAGTCAAGACACCAATAGGGTGCCGGCTTCTAACTCTCCAACAGTCAAGTCAGATGGGGGCTGATAGCAGAATGCTTATCCATATCAGGGTTTCTGGTTTTTCTCATACTTAGTGAGTGACTTACTGCCCCCTTTTATAGGCTTTAGTAGTAGCGTATCAAATGAGATTTGACCTTTCTTCTCCACCACATTCCTCGCTGTATCCCCCCTGCCATCTCTGTCTTTTTCTCAGTATGTCAAGCCAGTTGTAGGGAATATTCCCTCCTAGTAACGGTTTCTAGGTTGTTCTTATCCGCAAACATATAGAGTAGGGTCTCTACTTTTCCTGCTTGTCAGGGACTCTTGGAGGTCTGATTTCTATCATGGTTATGTCTCCTTTCAAGTGACACCCCATGAGTGTTCCTAAGAGTCTTAGGGTGCTAGGTATCAAGGGGTGGAGTGAGTGGCTCAATGCTGTTTGCATATTCCTAGGTGTTGAAAGGTTGTTGATAGTTCGACCTCTCATTGGCAGCCTCGATATCTTTTAGGTTGTGGGACTGCGAATGCTTCCCGAGTTGGTTTCCTCCCCGGGTTGGTTTCCTCAGGGACTTACTAGGTTAACGTCTTTGGAGGTTGGGGCTCTACGGTTTATCAAAGTCAGTTTATATGGCCTCAATATCTTTCCCTATTAGTTGCTCCCCTCATTCCTGAGTCCAGAGTTACGTGGCTCAGGAATGCGAATTGTTTGTGACCATTGCCTTTCATTTCTATGCCACTTCGGTTATCGAGATGATATTGATTGGGGATATGCACTAATGATGACTCCGCATTTAATGGGCTTCGGTAACCAAGGGGGCATGCTAGCACCTGTTACGAGTCATGTGAAGTGTTTTGTTTCTTACGGATCCCTAGGCATTGTACAACTGCATTTAAATCCCTCAATAATTTTGAGATTCATGTGTTTCCTTGCTTTTAGGGTTAATTTCACTTCCCTCGGATGTACGACACGTGTAGGGTCAGGAATACTTAGGGTTGCTTATAAATACCTCTCTCGAAATCAAGTTAGATTTTTCTATCTCCCTTTTCTATCTTTTGTATTTTACATCCTTTTTGGGCAATATCTGGTTATCCTTCAGCTTCCCGACACTTTGTTTACTACTGTTTCCGACTACTATCACACTTTCGGGCATTTAGTATTCACCATATCTGGTATCCCTCCTACTTCTAGGCACTTATTCCTTATCCAAGTATTTAGTTTCTATTTTGTAGTTTGAATCTTGTTTCACCATGTTTTCATTCTGTCGTTTGTTAGATCCTACTGTGTTAGTTTATTTTCTTTTTGGTGGCTAGTCAGTTCACTTCTCCTTTTTTTGGCGTCTTCATTTTTTCGTCCTCTTCATTTTTCCTTTCCTATAAACCCCTACCTAATGGTGTCAAGGGATACTATTGATCAGATGGTTGATGGACCCAATGACCTATCGGAGGTCCAACAGAACCTTGTGGAGTAGTGGAGTAGGCCACTATTCAAGCTCCATCTAATGTCCAAGGGGCGGCAGGGGAGATTGCCCCCGAGTAGGATTTCACCACCACTAGTTATGCTTCTAAGTTAGGGGAATGAGCCCTGACTCGGTTTTGTTCCACATTTTTCATTCTCAAGGAGGTCATCCTTTCTACCCCTGAGGATACTTGAGCCTTCGAGGCCCCTACCGGCAATGTGGTGCTGTATGAGCAAGCCTTTTTAGCAGGTTTTCAATTTCTAGTTACCTTGTTTTTTGAGGGAGCTATTATTCTGCCTTGGCAGATAGCCATAGGATGTATGATCTTATAGGAGTTAACATTTAAGGGAGCAACCTACCTTACCCTTAACGAGTTTTTTCACTGTTACTATCCGAAAGAGCAGAAGCTAGGGTGATTTTATTTTGCCAGTCGGGACCTGACTACAACCCTGGTGACCAGGCTCCCAAGCTCTAACAGTGGATGGAGGGGCCGATACTTTGTCATTTCTTGTGAAGGCTAGGAGTACCCCTCGCAGGAGGTCCCCCTTGTGAGGTTTAATCGGGCCTGGGCAACGACCATCAGCCCTATAGGTGAATCACAATTTTTTTTGTAGATTTATTTTTGTAGCCTTCTCATTTGTTCTATCTTTTTACTTGTTTGCTTTTTGTATCAGTTTCGGAGTTAGAAAAGCTATCCCCCGAGGAGAAGGCCTGTATTCGAGAGGTCATGAATCAGTCGACCCATACCTACCCTGATCTTGTTACCCTTGAGCACCTCCATCAGTGTGGGTTTGGGTCTGACTTATGTAGCTTGCCCTCTTCTTTTATTTTTGTGTCTCCTAGTCTTGTTTTCTCTTCCTCCTCCTTTTCTCCCTACTTTTTTTTGTACGACTAACTTCTGATCTCGGGTGTCTTACTATGTAGTGGTGAGGACAAATAGGAAGTTTTTGGCTCAAGCCCGGGAAGCTAGGGTAATAGTCTAGGGGTGGTCATGACCACAAAGAAACGGAAATGACACCTCATTAGTGGGGGCCCCTCCAAGGCTTAGGCCCCCAAGGTCGCTCCCAAGGTGACACCAGCCCGGCCACAGCCCAACAGTACCACCCCCGACTCTTGAGGCTTACATTCCTATCATGGACTTGGAGGCTGCGACTGTTGGGCCTCCTTTAATCCTAGCCATCAAGGGCAAAACGTTGGCTTTCCTTGAGATCGCCCCAGCTATGGAGGTCACTCCTTTTTCCACCATGGTCATGGGGTCTTCCCCCTCCCAAGTGGCTTCGACTTCTGATGCAGCCGCCGCTTGGGCACTTTCTTCCTCGACCTTAAAGGGAGGTTAATCTTTATTTGGGCCCTTGTCTTGGCTGTCGAAGATGAGCCCTGGGGTAAACTATCTTTTGGGGGGCATTTCCCTCAAGGACCTCGAGTCCTTAAAGAAATCTCTTGGACCTTCTGTGCTCCACCGGGAGATGATGCACTACACGGCTAAGGTAACCTTCTTCTTCCCCCTTGTATTTCATTTTTCTCTTTTATCATTTATGTGTTTATACTAACTTGTTTATTTTTTGCATCTATTTTTTTAGACTGTGGCTCTAATGGTAGCCTTTATCCAAAGGGTCAAGATGAGTGAGTAAGTCCGAGGCGAGCTCCAGAATTGTCTTGCCAAGGCCAAAAGTGAGCTTGGCGCTACTTGCGAGAGTGCCAAGGCTGAGATTTGTGCCCTTTAGGAAAGGGTCTCTTGGGCTAAGGGTTCTAACGCTAGCATGGATGCTCGGGTTCTGAAAAACAAGACCCGCATCGAGCAACTAATGGCGTAATTACAGTCATCCAAGACTGAGATTACCCTGGCCAAGGATGAACTTGGGGCAGAGAGGAACCATAGCCTCATGATCGAGGATTCATTTGCTGTGACTCTTGAGGAGGCGGTGAGTAGGAAGGTGGCCAAGGCCATGGAGCTAACTTAGATTTGGGCTGAGGAGGAGAAGGAGAGGGCTGTTAAAAGGGCGACTATCGAGTACATGGCCTCTAATGCCTTTGAGGTTGACAAGGTCGGGTGCTTCTTAGAAGGGTTCGAGGCATTCTAGGAGATGGTAGCCAAGGCATTCCCTAATCATGACTTTTCTACTTTATCCCCTATGAGGAGGAAGGGGATGAGGCGGGGATAGAAGGGCACGAGGGAGGAAAATGAGGGGTGAATGTGGAAGGAGTGGCCAGAAGAGTGGCCGAGGAAGCCGGGGCTGTTGCCCCAGGAGGCGCCACCTTGGGGGATGCTAACCCCTAGGTGTAATTGTACCTCTTCTTTTTTTTTTTTTAAATCCTTTTTTGTAATTTTATAATATATGAATGAAGTTTCATTTTTTCCCCTATCTCTTGTGCACTATGCAATTGTTTATTTTTGCTTTAAATTTTTTTAAGTATGGATGCATGTTGTAATGATTGTATTCCTTTTCGAGTTTCTTGGGCATGTTGGAGTAGGCCAAGCATAGAGGTGGTCGATGATGAATTTCTCTAAGTAGAAGTGAACCTCAAGGTAACTTATCCTTAGGCAAGTGGGGACAAAACAACGGTGAATTTCACTAAGCATGGGTACACCTCAAGGTAAATAATTTTTAAGCGAGTAAGAGTAGTCACTAACAAGTTTTCTAAGTGTAGGTATGCCTTAGGACAATGCTCTCTCAGTGATTAAAGATAGGCAATAATAAATTGTTTCTAAGTGTAAATACGCCTCTAGGTAAATGCTCTCTTAGCAAGTGGGTGCATTACCCTTAAATAAATTTTCAAGTGCTTTGGTCTCTTATGATTTGAAGTTCTTTTGGCTTAATCCCTTAACCCTCTTGGGGGCCTTAAGCCCTTACGCTCTCGAGGGCCTAAAATTTCCCCTGAGAGATGGGTCAATCTTGTGACCTGAGGGTTATCTTGTGACCTGGGTATAAGGGCTTGAAATTTCCCCTAAGGAACAAGTCAATCTCGTGACATAAGGTTAATCTTGTGACCTGGGCATGAGGGCCTGAAATTCCTTCTAGCTTTGCAAAGTAAGAACATTTCATCAATTAGGGTTAAATAATTACATCAGCTTCACTAATAGTATTTTCTCAAGTGCTTAATATTCCATGGTCGTGGTGGGGGCTCCCCTCACATTGTCTTGAGGTGGTACATCCCAGGCCTATGACAACTTGTTCCCAAATAATGCCCCTCCCAGTTTGGCCTCAGTTTTTCCTCTATAGGGTCATGTGTCACTAAGCTAACCTTTTTAAGGACTAAGTCCCCCATTATGAATCTCCTCATCCTAACTTATAAGTTGTAGTAGTTTCCCATTCTCTACTTGTAGGCAGTTGCTCGAAGTGTGGCCTCATCTATTTTCTCTTCCAACATGTCGAGATTGTTCCTGAGGCTCTCCTCATTCCTTCCCAAGTTAAAATTTGTTATTCTATGTGTGTTAATCCTAATCTCAACCGGTATCACTGCCTCAGTCCCAAACGCCAAGAGGAATGACGTTTTCCCAGTGGGGGTCCTTACTATAGTGTGATATGCTTAAAGGATGCTTGGTAGTTCCTTGAGCCAAAGACCTTTAGAGTTCTCAAGTCTTTTCTTGATGATGCTCAAAAGCATACGTACTATTGGTGACCTCAACTTGGTTGTTGGCTTGTGGGTGAGCAGGGGAAGAGAAATGATTTTTGATCTCAAGTGCTACATAGAATTCCTAGAACCGGGCATCGTTGAACTGTTTGTCGTTGTCGGTGATGAGCACTCGGGGGATCCCAAACCAACACATAACTAATTTCTAGGTGAAGTCCCAAATATTTTTCTCAGTGATTTTCACTAGGGGTTTAGCCTCCACCCACTTTATGAACTAGTCGATAGCTACTACTAAGAACCTCATTTGCCCCTTACCTCAAGGAAGGGGTTTAACAATGTCAATTCCCCACTGGGTGAACGGCCAGGGTCTGGTTTTCAAGACCAACTCCTCTACTAGCCTTTTAGGGACATTGACGAACCTTTAACATTTGTCACACTTTTGAGTGAGCAGACCTGCATCCTTTTGCATGGAGGGACAATAATATCCTACCCTGATTGCTTTGTGGGCCATTACCTAGCCTCTTGAGTAGATCTTGCGTATTCCCTCGTGTATCTCTAGAAGTACATAGTTGACCTTCTCTTTGGATAGGATCTGAATAGGGGAGGGTGAAGCTCCTCTTATAAAGGGTGTCGTAGAGGAAGAGATATCGACTCGCCCTTATTTTCACTTTTCTGGTCACATCCTTATTATCAAGCAGTTCACCATTCTTTGAGTATTTTATAATTTGGCTAGCCCACTTAGGCTCAAGGCTGGCCATGTTAACCTTCTTACCTTCTTCTGCCTCGGTGGTTAGCCTGGGTAGACACTCTTTGAAAATCCTAGGGTTGAGATTTCCACAACTAATGATCCGAGTTCGGCTAACTTATCAGCTTTTTCATTCTAACCCCATGGGACCCATTGTATAAAAAAATGCTCAAACCGAGACTTCTCTTTTACTACCAATGTGTAGTACTGCCACATCTACTCATCCTTTGCCTCACATTCCCCCTGTATTTGTCCTACCACAAGTTAGGAGTCGTTAACCCTCACTCGTTTAGCTGCGAAGGCGCGGGCAAGGTGTAATCTAGCGAGCATTGCTTCGTACTCTGCCTTATTGTTGGTTACCTTAAACCCAAATTTGATGGCATACTCCTTCTGGTATGACCAAGCCTTCTCATATAACTAAGACAACTCCTCCCGCTATAGTGCTACTGGTAGAGGAGCCATCAACATGTACAACCCCAGGTTATTCCTCCAGCACCTTAGACTCACCCCCTAATTCACGAGTGTATTCAACGATGAAGTTCACCGCTACTTGACCCTTAATGGCTTCCTAGGGTGGTATTCGATGTCAAACTCGCTTAACTCTACTGACCACTTGACTAGTCTTCCAGAGGTCTTAGGTTTATGAAATATGACCTTGAGTGGTTGATCAGTGAGCACCTAGATGGTATGGACCTAGAAGTAGGGCCTCAGTCACTGGGCCATGACAACTAGGGCGAATGCTATTTTTTCAGCCTTCGGGTATCTTTCCTCTGCTCCCCTAAAAGCTCTACTAATGTAGTATACCGACGTTTACACCTTGCCTTCTTCCCTAAATAACACTGAGCTGACTATCGTTCCTGATACCAATAGGTATATGTAGAGCACCTCACCCTGATTTGGTTGATTGATTAAAGACAAATGACTGAGGTAGTCTTTAAGCTCTTAGAAGGCCTTGCCACATCCTTCATCCTAGTAAAACACCTTTTTAGCAGATGGAAGAAAGGAAAGCACTTGTCGGTGGCTAGGGATATAAATCTACTTAACACTACAACTCTTTTAGTTAGTTGCTACACTTCTTTGGTGTTCTAGGCAATTACATGTTAATTATGGCCTTAACCTTCTCGGGATTCGCTTTTATGCCTCTTTGAGAGACTATAAAACCGAGGAACTTTCCAGTAGATACTCTAAATGCACATTTATTGGGATTAAGTTTCATTTTATATATCCTTAGAGTCTAGAATGTCTCACTCAAGTCTGATAGGTGTTGCTCGGCTAGGAGGCTCTTCATAAGCATGTCTTCCACATACACTTCAACGTTCCTCCCAATCTGATTTCTAAATATTTTATTGATGAGTCTTTGATAGGTTGCCCCCACATTCTTTAGTCTAAAGGGCATGACCTTGTAGTAGTAAAGCCCTCGGTCAGTGATGAAGGATATTTTCTTTTAGTCGGGTTCGTGCATCCTTATTTGATTATATCCTAAGAACGCATCCATGAAGTTGAGGGTTTGGTAGCCGGCTGTTGAGTCCACTAATGTGTCGATCATCGAGAGAGGGAAGCTATCTTTGGGGCATGCTTTATTGAGGTCGGTGAAGTCAACAAACATACACCACTTCCCATTAGGATTTCATGCCATGACTATATTTCCTAACCACTTGGGGTAGTGGACCTCCCTTATAAATTAGGCTTTGAGTAACTTCTCCACTTCCTTTGCGATATTTTAATTTCTTCCTGTGACGAAGTTTCTTTTCTTCTGCTTAATAGGCCTTGAGGCCAGGTTTACATTTAGCCGTTGTACTGCTAATCGAGGGTTTATCCTTAGCTTATCCTCATGCATCCAAGTGAACACATCCCGATTTTTTACAAGAAAACTTTGTAATTGCCTCTTGAAGTCTTCTAGTAGGTCTACCCCACCTGGGTTACATGTTTGGGCATCGTTGAGTGGAGAATAATACTCTTGAGTTTCCCTCCTAGCTCTATTATTGTCCGGGTCCTTTCATCTCAAACCTCTAGACTATCAATTGACATTGCCTCTTCCCCTTTAAGTGTGGCCACATAACATTCTCAAGCTGCCACCTAGTCTACCCTGACTTTCCCAACCCCTCCGTTAGTTAGGAAATGCATCAAAATATGGTAGGTTGAAGTGACCATTCTCAGCTAGTTGGTTTGGTGTCGGCCACCTGAGGATGGCATTGTAGGTAAAGGGGCAATCGATCACCAAGAAATTGATTACCCTGGTGACCTACCCGTCACTAGTCCCAATGGTGATAGGCAAGCTAATGGTCCTGAGGGGAAGTAGCCTATTTCCTATGAAACCAACTAAGGGAGATTGGACTGGCTTAAGTTTATCACGTCTAATACCCATCTGGTCGAAGGCTGGGAGATAGAGAATGTCTATTGAGCTCTTATTGTCGATGAGGACACGGTGCTTGATGTAGTTTGAGATGACCAATGTCACTATTAGCGCGTCATCATGCGGTTGACTCACTCCTCTGTAGAGAAGGTGATGGGGGGATGTTCTACCTTATTTTGCTTGGTCGGCCTCTCTGTAACCATCATCTACCTATCTCTTACCACACGTATTTGTACATATGACCTTCTTGCTAAACTGGACTCTCTTCCCTCAACAAGCCCCCAGGTAATCACTCTTATTTTGTCTATTGGCCCCTCAGGTCTTCTTTCTTCCCAAGTAAAAGGGTGTCCTAATGGGTGTTTTCTCACTCAATCGTGGTCGCCTTGCAACGAACCTCTACAATCGATCTCAATGGATGAGTGCCTCTATCTATTCCTTCAAGTTGAAGCAATCGTTTGTGTCATGGTTGTGATCCCAGTGAAAGCGATAGTATTTATCACAGTTTCTTTTCTCAGGTGGGGCCCGGATTCTCTCGAGTTATCCTTCAAGTGTAGAAACACTTGCTTTATAGGCATATTGAGGGTGGTTTAATTTTGAAACCTTCTTGGTGGTAGATTGACGTGGGACCTAGCCCTGCTATTATCATTACCCCATGGCCCAAGGGCCCCTTTCTTCCTAAGCAGCTTACTGCTCCCTTTTCCTTTTGTCCTGACTGTGAGCCAATCCCAGCCTCCTTCTCTCATAGGGAGCTAAGAATATCATCAACATTCATGTGTTGTTGTGCCTCCAGCATAAGGTTAGCTAAGCGTGATGGGAGATTTTTTAAGAGTGAGAAGAAGAACTTGGAGGGAAGCAACCCTGCCATGAGAGTAGCCACGATCACCTTTTCCTTAGCATCCTCCACTTACAGCATCTCCTTGTTAAACTAGGACACATAATCTTGGAGGCCCTCACCCTTGCTTTTTTTAATATTTAGCAAATAGGTGGAGGAATTTTAGTGTCTCTGGCTACCTATAAAGTAGTTGACGAACTGTCGGCTATGTTATGTGAAATTCGAGATGTGCCTAGGTTTTAATTGATTGAACCAAACTTGGCCAGACCCCTTAATAGTTATGGGAAAGGCATGACACATGATCTCATCGGGGGTTGCCTAGAGGTCTATATGAATCTTATAGGCCTCTAAATAGTCGAGGGGATCCCTGCCACCATCGAACATCTCCATCTGAGGTGGCTTGAATTTGTTGGATAGGAGCCGAGCCATCACCTCTATAGTGAATGGATAATCTATCCTCTAGATAAGTTCATTGATGGTGGTGGGGGCCTTTCCCTTGATAGCCTCCTTCATAGTCGCCATCTCCCTTCTCACATCCTCCACCTTTTCCTCTCACAGGTTAGGGACATGAACCCTCTCCCCAGGTTGGCTCGCCTCTCAGAATCGAGAGTTGTGGTGTTCCTTGCTTCGTCCTCTTGTGCTTGGCCACACCCATAGCTCCTGTCACGAGAGACGTGGGGTCCCCCTATCCTATTTTCTAGTTTTCAAGCTCACCCCTTTGGCTTCTCAGCTCCTTTAAGATTTCTTGGTTTTGCTCTATCAATAGTTGTATGCTCGCCGTGAAACCCTGAATCCTCTTTTCAAGGATAACTACTCGTGGTGCTTCATGATGTACTTTGTCGAAGATGGAGTCACCTGCTTATTGACTCCGGCACCAAGGTCATGTTGAGCCGCCATTGACCTTGTCTCGACCATGCAAACCTTTAGTTCTCAAGAAATGAGTTATCCCATATACGGTGCCAACTAATGGTGTTCGGAGCTAGGGATGCCCTTACACCAGTTAGATGGTCGCATGGCACACCTAAGTCTTTGGCTAACCGGACCCTACACAACACAGATGAAGAGTTAAGGAGCTGGACACTGGTGGGGTGCTAACCTCTAACTCTCTGACCCTCAAGTTAGATGGGGGCTGGTAGCAGAATGCTTATCCGTATTAGGGTTTCTAGTTTTTCTCATACTTCGTGAGTGACTTGTTGTCCCCTTCGTAGGATTTAGTGGTAGCGTATCAAATGAGATTTGACCTTTCTTCTCCCCCACATTATCCGTCGCGTCCCCCTTGCCATCTCTATCTTTTTCTCAGTATATCAGGCCAGTAGTAGGAAATATTCCCTCCTTGTAACAATTTCTAGGTTGTTCTTATCTGCAAACATGGAGAGTAGGGTCTCTACTTTTCTTTCTCATTGAGGACTCTTGGAAGTCCGACACCTATCGTGGTTGTGACTCCTTTCAAGTGACACCCTCAGGAGTGTTCCCAGAAGTCTTGGGGTGCTGGGTATCAGGGGGTGGAGTGAGTGATTCGATGTTTCCTGCATTCACCTAGATATTGAAAGGTTGTTGAGTAGCCAGGCCTCTCATCGGCGGCCTCGATAGCTTTTTTGTTGTGGGACCGCAAATGCTTCCCAGATTGGTTTCCTCCCCGAGTTGGTTTCCTCAAGGACTTACTGGGTTAATATCTTTGGAGGTCAGGGCTCTGCATGTTTATCAAGGTCAATTTATAGGGACCTCGGTGTCTTTCCCTATCAGTTACATTTTTGAGATACATTCCCATGATTTAAAGTGTAGAGTGTTCTTTCACTTGCTAATTTTGCTAAGCCTTTTTGTGTTCATGTGATGGTAGTGATGCTTACTTACATATGCAAAGGAAACATCCTGCTTTGTTTAAATGTGACAATCTCATATTTTAACATGCCTTTGATGTTTTGTGATACACACTTTCATGTGTCTAGATACCTTGAAAATTCTCTTAGCCTTCAAATATGGTTAGTGATTTCATAGCCTGAAAGGCAAAAATATTTTTGTTTGAGGCTTTATGGGGGTAACATCAAGTTCTTAAGTGTTGGCATTTAACAAGTGTCCAACAATAACATTGAAGCGCATATCCATAAGTGTGTAATTTTCACATGAATGCTTAGCAATGAAACACAAATCCGTTATGTATTTTTCACAACAATGCATGCTTGTCATACAACTTTGATAGATAAAATTTTAAGAAAATTAAAACCCAAAAGAACACGTAAAAGAAAATTAGTCTACATCTTCTAATAAGATAAGCTATTTTGCATTCAAATATGACTAAATCCCCAGATTACATCATGAAAAAGCTCTTATATCCAATTTTTTTTTTTAGAAGGTAGTACAAGACAAACGGAAACCTATCATTCCTTGCATTGTCTTCTCTCAATCAGCAATGATCTTAGTCGTGCTTAGCTACCCAAAAAACATGATCATCAACCAATCGATCTACATTGTTTAACGACCAATTTCTATATGCATGGCTTCAACTTCAATGTGGTGCCACATTCGTGGTGGGCAGCCTCCCTGCTTAGACATGGCTTTATCGAGGTTTTTCATTTACAATTCCTTAGATTACGTATCTATTACTTTAATAATATCTATATATTTATGAGGAAGATAGCATCCAGACCTAGTGCCATATCTTCCTTTCCCAGCTGCTTGTCCATTAAACAGTGGAGAATCCGTCAAGCAGCTTCGTGTATGGCTGCATCTAGTGGAGCTAAAAGAGCTGTAACAATATCAACCACCTGATGCAACAACTAAAATTTTCTTCGCACACCATCTCATATCTGGTCCTCGTCTCTCTTGCTTAACAAATTTATGTGATTTTTAACTACGTTTACACCCGAACCTCGAAGAATTTTCATGGCCTTTCCGAAATCAAGGCTCCCAAGTTTCAAGGGAAATTGAGAGGCTGCATTTTCCTCCACCACTCTACTTGATACCCACCATAAATTTATTTGTACAAGGCCAGCTTGATTAAAATGAATCAATAACCAGTTGACAATTCCATAACATGTTCCCCTAACATAACGCAGCCATTCATCTCCTTGGCAATGTCGCTACCTATCTTCTTATCAATGTTGCTGATCCCACTCATTGGAAGATTCTACCCTTGATTGCAACGATTTTGAGTATATTTATGTAACATGCCAACAAATTGATAACGTAGTCTCATGCAAATGGTGGTCGGTTGCAATTCCCTTTATCTCATCCCAAGGAAACAGTGTTCAGGAACGCTGGTTCATTTAAACTTACCAGGTGATCAGCTACAGCAAGTTTACTTATCGGGAGAGGACCAAAAAAAAAAAACCTATAGCAAGTTTTGCTGTAGCTTAAAACAATTGGGTTGAGCATAATATAACCTCAAAGTCAGGGTTCCAATCATCTCAAGTCTTGAGATTACACCAGTATCCATTCAGCACGTGATTTGAGGGTTGACAAAGGGTTCTCTCATAAATATTTACTAATTTACTATTTATTTATTACAGTGCCCTTCATTGACATTGCAAAGACACCCTATGATTGATAGTTTTTTTTTTTTTTTTGGAGGGGGTGGGGGGGGGGGGGTAAGAACCCTATGTATGATTGATACTGAAAAGATATGTTCCCTGTCAGATGAATGACGATCAAGAGACGTATTTGGAGATTCATCTATGGTCATTAAGGGGCATATTGTAGATGTCGATGAACAATTGGCATTCTTCTATTGAAGGAAGGGTCTGTCTTTAGACTCCATCATCCTTTTGGTCTTGCATCTTCAGAGTTCTCTAGGTACTTCACTGACGAAGTGACAAAGTGAAAACACTTTTATCTCTGATTTAGTCATAGTTGGGCTTTTTCTCCATGGAAAAGAACTCGTAAAAGCCATGGAAGAGATGAAATTGTGGTGTTCGCATATCCTCTCGAGAGCACCAACTTAGCTTTAGTTCTCTAAGTTCTCAAGCTCTTGTTTTCAAGTTCAAGTTAAGGGGAAGCAGTTTTATCTTCTGTGTTCTTTAAGCCTACTACAACAGCTAACATTCCTCTTCAAGAAGGTTGCAAATCTACCAAACCTTTACAATATTCTTTCAAGGAGATATCATAAAAACTTATATTCTTTAACACATCCATGGCTTGGTAAGATTTATTGTATAGCTTAGTCATGTTCTTGAAGCAAGTCTTGTAAATTCAAGAAATTCATAAAGAGTCAAAGTTTCTTTTTCTTCATCACTATTTCTCTTTATTTTATGCAACTATTGTTTATTTTTCAATTTGTGTAACTAGAAGTTAATCAGAAGCTTGTTTCCCATAAGCAACAGTAATTAACAAGTTCGTTCAAAGAGCTTGGAGTAATTGTTCTCCATATAAAATAATAAACTAGTACTCCAAAGGTTGAGTAATTTGAATATCAATTTTTTATTTGTTAAAAAGACAACGAAATTTGGTGTTACAAATTTCTGGCATACCTAATGGGACATTACTTTTCTCTTATCATTTTTCAAGTTCCATTATAGTAATGGGTGCCTTAACTTCTTCTAGGATTCCTAGCAATGTTGCAATAGTGGAGCCCTCTCTTGGCACCTCATGAGTCCATTTGACTATTTCTCTATCAACACCAAAATGATGGGTTGAGGCTCTTGTCTCCCCACCATCTAATGTGGTTGTTGTAACACCAAATTTAGAGTTGTTTATTTATTTGGCTTGAAACTTAATATACAAATTACATACCTAGCCATTTTTTATGAAGGGGACTAATACTCCAAATCTTTGTGAAAGATTTCTTAATTACTACCTTTTGATGGACACACCTTTAATTAACTTCAAGTTTCACAACGTGTAAAAAGATAAGGAGAAGTTGCAAAAAATAAAATAAAAGAAAGAGGGAGAAGAAAAAAATATCTTTGATTTTATTGATATAAATATTGGGATAAAAACTTTGTTTTTGAATACAAATAAGCTTTATGTTACCTTGCCATGGATGTCTTCAATATCAAACTTCTATGATATCTTCCTTAGAAGGATGTGTAGAGGTATAATGGACTTGTTGTGTAATGCCCCGTGTTGCACTTAAAGGGAAAAAATATATTTTTACCCTTGTAAAGGTAAAATTGTCATCTTATATATTTTAGATAGCTTCAGACCTAGTTAGAAGTGTAAGAACTAAGTTGGCATTGAACCTGTTAAGTTTGAAAATTATCATAATTTCACATTTTGGGTACCTTTGCAGGCCCACTAACATCAATACTGATAGAATTGGAGGTCATGTCATACATTGTTGGAAAAATATAGAAATCTACATTCGAACAAAATAAATCATTTATGAATAAGTGTCTCTTATAGGAAATTATGACTGTTTACCCATAGAAGGGTGAGAAGCTCACTAATTTGAGATAAATTTGGAGATGCACCAATAATAATGTAGGACTAATTAGAGTGCAAGATATATATATGCATAGAAATATCTTGAAGTCTAGTTTCTAACCAAACAAATGGTTCACAAAAAGGAGTTTCCTAGAGAAAGTTATGCCCGATTTAATGAAAAGTGTCCAAATAGGAGGAAAACCAGAGCCAAGACCGATCAGGAATGTTTCTGGACCGCTCTTGCCACCCAGCTCTCCATCTGACTAATCATGATGACCCTAGGACTAGTATTAATGACCCATGACTGGTCATGTGATCCCCATTACAAGTCCAGAGAGGGAAATGCTGAGAAAAGTGCAAAAATTATGTTTTTTGCCTTGTTTTTTACATGGCTTGTTTTGGTTAGACCCCTACACATGTAGGATCTCATTTTGAATGAATTATGACCCATCTAAACCCTCATTTAGGTCATTTAAACTTCCTATAATACAAAGAGGGAAAGTAAGAGAGAAGAGGAAGACTTAGGAGAAAGGAAATGAGATTTATCTTCTCTAAGCTTGGAAGGAGGAAGGTTTGACATAAGGAAGGAAGTTAATTTTGGAGTAGAATTTCCTGTAAAACAATGATTAGAAGCTTTGGTAAGTAGTTACACAAATTCTACTATCTTTTTGCTTGTTCTTAAGTTCTATAAGTCTTATAATGGTGAAATCTTGAGTTTATAAATATTTCTTCATATATTTGTGAAACCCTTTCTTAGGACCTTAGAAACCCTAACTCTTGTGGTGATTTGTGATGAGATCTTGCCACATTATGCTAAGATCTTAAAAACTTCAAATTTAGTTTGTAAGTAATAGTGGTTTTACGTCACATGTAAATGTATTTCCTTGAGATATTTGATTCCATTAGTTTGAAAATATGTAAGTTAAGAATCTATGAATCTATAATCTCCATGATAGTCATTAATGCATTAAAAGCTTGGTTTGTCATAAAAAACATAAATACTTGAATTAGAGTTGAGCTTCTATTAACATATTATTGTAAGGTTGAAGAAATTGAATATGATGCATGTTGACTCCTACTAAAATAAAAATAGTCAATGGTAACATATTAATTACTTAAGGATTGTTAATGAATGATTCAAATGAATTATAAGTTAGGATTGTGGATGATTGGAAAGCTTGTGTAGTATGATTATTATTGAAACTCTCATTTAAGTTAGGTGTATTTATTATATAATGTTTAAAAATATAATAATATGAAGAATCCCATGATATCTTATTGAATAAGATAAACAATAGTTCATTGCTATTGAAAATGCTTTTGATCATGTTAGCAAATGTATGGTATAAAATTAGATGTTCTTTTTATGATACTAGTGAATGTCTATAGTGATAGATTTATTTTCTACTACTAAGTTAATGAATGTAACATGTGAATAATATGTGTTCTTGTGTCATGATTAAAGAATGCTTCACGTAGTGATATGATAAAGTGAATTGTTCATGAACCCATGAGGAGTGAAATGGATAAAGAATTAAGAAACATAAAAAATGATAAGTAAGAAGAATATCAAATATAAAGGTTCAGGTGTAAATATTAAGATTTAAATGTCAAGATCTAAAGGTTAAGGTGTAAAGGTCAAGGTCCTACCATTGGGGATATAATATAATGTGCACAATATATTTAAGTTAAGTTATGGTCAAGGTCCTGCCATTGGAGATATAATACACTGTGCATAATATATTTAAGCCAAGTTGTAGTTAAGGTCTTGCCATTGAGGATACAATACAATATGCAATGTTTTATCAAGGTCCTACCATTGAGGATACAATATAATGTGCAAAAGCATAGTTAAAGTCTTTTCATTAGGGATATAATACAATATGTTAAAAGTATAAAGTAAGTGAAAAAAAAAGTGAAAGAAAGTGTAAGATAGTGAAGAACAAGTGTAAGAAAGTATAAGAAAGTGATACTAAGTATTTTAATAAGCATGAGTAAGTGTAAGTGACCACAAAGGCCCTACTATTGAGAATGAAACTATGCTAAGGTATTAAAAAAAGTTCATAAAACATATAAAATGAGTGAAACCATTATAAGAAGAATGTAAAAGTTTATAAAAAATAAAAAATATTAATGGGAAAAAAAAAAATTTAAGTTTAAAAAATAAAGTAAAATTATAAGTCATGTAAAGAAAAAAAAAATATGAAGACAAAAAAAATAAAAGCATCTAAGTTTCTCAAGTAAGAAGAAGTTCATTAGTTATGTAAGAAAGAGAGTTTCATGAAAGAAAAACAAATTACATAAGCCATTAATGAAAATACAAGTCCTTAATGTGAAAAAGTAAAGAAGAAGTTAAGAAATGAATGAAAACTTATAATTTTTAAAAGAATATAAGTTCTTAAACTATGTAAGAAAAATAAAAATGTGTGATAGTTCTCCCTTTGGAGTACAAGTCAATGCTATGAAGATACATGATAAGTATTAAATGACCAATGAAAAGTGGTAAGTAAATATTAAAACAATAACAATGAAAGTTAATAAGTGATAAGTGAAGACATGATGAATGGTAAGTAATCTATGACAAATAACAAGTAAAAATGTGAATGATAAGTTAGATAATAATAGACTTGTTGAATATAGAAGTAGAATTTCATATGTTTTATTATGAAAATGTGTTATTATGATTGTTAATTATTTAAGAATGATGCATGTCTAGTTTAAAATGATTTCTATATGTATATTCATATTAGGAAAGTATAGTCTATGCATGAGAAATGAATAGAAATACTCATTGAGATGTATACTATGTTACTTTACTATAGATGGGCTATGGAATATTTACCATGTGATTATAAGCACATATTTCTATATATATTGTCATATGTAGATATAAGAAGAATGTCATGTATAGGTAGAATCATGCATCTTGTTGCAGATATGAGAGAAATGTCATGTATAAATAGAATCATGTGAATTGTCATGTATATTTTATATGTAAAGAATCATGATGATGAGTGTTTAGATCTTGTGATGACTAGTAGATGATGTATATACATTAGTACATACTAGAAATTGGTATATATTCTATATGAAAATATATTCAGTATTTTTATATTGAAAGATTCATACTTTATCCATCTGATTTTCATGGTAGGTTTTGTGTACCTACTTATGAGCCCTAGATCTCATCTATCCACACTATTTTTTCAATGATGTTTAGTGTAGGGTGCCATTTGGAGTGCCTAGAAGTCGAAAGGGAGTCATGTAGTTGATGCCTCCTCTTTTAGTTGTTTCAGTTCATTTTTAGTCTTTTACTATGGGTTGTATTAAGTTTGAAGTTCGACTTCTACGACTTATAGTTTTAGTTTTAAGATGTGGTAATGAAGGTTTTAGCTCCTATTGATGATGGGAGATTAGTGACATGATAGTTAGCATGTTTATACGTCATGGTTTATTTTCGCTACACCTTTAAGTTTATAATGTTAGTGATGATTGGAATCTTATTTTGTAGCATATGATAATTTTAAGGTTAAGTTTCTAAGTAATCTTATAGGTTAAGATAAAAGTGAAAAATTTGTAATGATTAGAATATAAACCTAATTAGTAGCAGCCTGGTTTCATGCCCAAATAAGGTTATAGAATTTGGGGTCATTATATGCTGCCTCCTTTGGAAGAGAGAAACTTGCTAAACTTACAAAACTTGAAGATGGTGAAATGTAGAACTTACCCAGATTAGAGAACAATGCTTACCTTTGCTTGTGAATTTGTAGATGGTTCAAAGAGTTATATTTTCATGCTCTTTGGAGGTATTTATAGATGTATAAACAAGCTGGGAGAGAGTCCTTGTTAATGAAGAACTCTTTCTTGCTCTTAGAGGTCATGTTGGAATGGGAGTCTTCCTTCCTTTTTGGGATATTGGTGCTTATTCTATGTAAGTTTACACCTCCTTTAATCTCCTGGGTGTTTAGGGAACCTATAGGTGTCGGGGCTATGCAAAACAACCGCCATTGATAGAGTTTGAATAGAGTTTGAACTCCCTATTCATGACATTTGGAGCTCGTGTCCATTTGCAATGGTCGTGTATGGGTGAATGAGCAAAATAAACAATCATTTACGAGAGGCAAAAGTGGGTGAATGGTTAATTTTTGCCATTCGCGAATTTTTACATTTTAACAATTGCCCCCTCAGAAACTGCACCGTGAAAGGTGAATGAAGAAAGCATTTTTTTAGGAAAATCATGAGTAACGGCGCACGTTTATTCAATTACTTTCTTTAAGAGTGAATTTTCACTTTTATCCTTTACCCAACTGGTGAATGAAAGGATAGAAATTCCCTCGTGAATATGTGGGGCTTTTTTAATTCCTTTTGAATGGACAAAAATATCCTTGGCTCATTTGAACCTCTTCTTTGTGCAAACTCCATTACTTGAAAGCTTAGAGCTTTTAGCTTGTGATTTCTTGCCTAGACCTTGAATCCAATCCATCCAAATCATTTCTTTTCTCTCTACGACCATCCCCATACCTTGCTTAAGGTATTTAGACCATCAGGGCTCATTTTCTTATAAAGCTTCTTTAACCTGAAACCCTTCTAAATTGTGATGAGTTTTGTGGGCCTGAAATCCAAATTTATGTAGATAGGAAGCTTTATCTTGAAAAATCAAGTCTTTTGACATAAGTTTTGCAAGATTTAGTATAGATTTTGAGGTTTTAGCCTTAAAAATGCTTTCGAGAGCTCCAATCTTCGTCTCTGGCCGCGATTGGAGTTACTAGTGATTCATTCGCCACTTCCATGCTTGTCCTGCGAATGCTGGCTTAAGTGGGTCATGAATGGCAGTTCTCACATTATTCGCAAGTTAAGGCTCCTTCTATTCACGCACTCCTTGCTTAGGTGAGATATTATGCGTGAATAGCTATATTTTGATTATTAGCGACACTATACGGATGTTATGCTGTCCAAATTCATTAGGTTGAAATAGTTGTGTGAAGGTCAATGATATGTCTCCATTCATGACATGGGCATCCTATTCGGGCAAGGGTGACCCTATTTGCGAGCATTCTTTTTATACTTAGAAAAACTATGATTTTTCCAACTATATTTTCTAACTCTTTGTTATATCTTTGTGTGTAGAGCAATGGCACCTTAGAGAAGATCCCTTTATGATTAGGAGCTACATGAGAGTTTTTTTTCCCCATTTATCAAAGCCATGAATGGGCGAGAAGCATGAGCATCTTTGACCCTGCATTCATTGACTTCATCCTTGAACATGCACCAAGCCCCACAGATTACATTCAAAATTTACACAAAGGCTGGTGCCGCTTGACTAATAGCAACCATTGAGCTTATGCTAACCATGACACACTAGTGCCATCTACCAAGGAAGGCAAATCACCAATAAACTCAACCATTAGTGATTTCAATAGTCTAATATGTAAAATCCGCCTAGGCAAAGTGAAATGGGTAGGTAAGAACTTCAGAGGCTCTTCCTCTTTCACTTCGGGAGGGAAATGGAATGCCTTAGTTAGATATTGCCTCGACCACTACTGTACATATATAGATGCAATTAGGATGGCTAAAGCATTGTGGGGTTCCATTGGCAATTTCGAGAAGCATAGTGTTATGTTGGCGGAGGCTTTTTCAAGATGGAGCCTCAACACTAACACATTTTTGTGCTAGTATAGCGAGTTGGGGATTTCCCTTTGGGAATACTTGGTGTAAGTCATCTATCATTTGAGGGTAACCTAAAGGAGGAGTATATCCCATTTAACAAGCATTTTGAAACACTTTTAGCAACGTGTTAGAGGTTATTTCAAGTTTTTTATTAGTTTAATAGTCTGATAGTCTCATACGGCAGTTAGATTAAACGTCTTTGTTAGGCACCTATGGCAGAGGATCCTGATGACAAACCTCTTGGTTGGACCAAAAACAATATTCAACATAGCATTGATTTAGATGGTTGTAAGTATATGCAACTTTCTTGAGCAGTTAGGCTCTTCCAACCATTATCAGCGAGAGGATACGCCCTAGAGTATTCATTGTTGCCACCAATCTGGCTAACGAAATTTACATGAACTTAGCAATTCCAAGCCTTTGCTGTCTATACAGTGGGTTACAGGAGATAGTAGAATCTGGATGTGATAAAGGCAACATTGGGCAAAAACTAATATATCTTCTACTTTAGTACTTGTGTGAATGGCTTGGTCTTGACTTCCACACCATCTATAATATGGGAAGAAAAGATTTCAGAACCATTAGGTACATAAACACATTGAAGAACCAGCAGACAGAGAGAATATTACAGCCTGTAGCTTATTTATGTTTCACTGGAGAGCTCATTCTGATCCCAGACCATTTATTTGGTGGGCGAACCCTTATTGATGACGAGTCACTTCACAGTGATGCCTAGGCTTACTTTTATACCTTGAGGAGCTGGTCATTGGCCTGAAGGAGCGATGGCCGATTCTTTGTTGAGGCATACAACCCACATAGGCTTGCTTGGCAAATTTTGTTTTCCAAGGGTTTGTCCACCTTCCAGTTCCTACAAAGACGGTGGGAAAAATAACCAACCTAGAAAAGATCAAAGCCGTGTACTTATATTTTGTAAGGTCCAGTACGAGTAGCCATGTAATCATTCTTGTTGAGGTAAAGGAACAGGATAATCTTTTATTAGATTATCGATATGCAAGATGGTGGTATTGTTGATGTATGTCAATCCCATGGTCAATTGAGTAGTGCTAGGAGTCTTGTAAGTGTCCTATGATCTGACAAGTTCAACACATGAAACTAAGAAGGACCAAAGACCCAAGGAAGAGACCGGGAAGTTGGCACACCATGGAAGGTATAAAGCATGCATGTATATCATATTTTAGTGCCTTAAAAAGAACCTATACATGGTTTAGGTCTCCCATAGATGCGTAAGTTAAGATACCCAAGGACAAACCCAATTAAGTATCCAAATCAATATTTTAGAAACTGGGAGTTGAAACCAATTACGAATCTCACAATTGTTTTTAGCAAAATCAATTACAAATCTCTTAATTAGTTTTACTCATGAGTTTTGACTCAGTCTAAGCTTGCCGAGCTCAAAACCCATATGACCAAATCGATTGCAATACGAATTTTGAGAAAATTTCTCAAACTCAAAATCGGTTTCAAAACTCGCAATCGATTATGAGTCTGTGCAATAGCCGAAATTGATTGCTTAATCCAAAATCTATTTTGAGCTCAAATCGATTGTGGATCAAGTAATCGATTTCAATGGAATTTTTGGAATATTGTTTTATCATGAAATCTAATGAGAGATTTTTGAAATTTGAACTCCATTTTTCATATCCAAAGGTTTAAAATGGTCTCCTTTATAGAATATTCCAATCATAAGGCCATGGGTACTCCTCACTACTATAAAAGGTAACTTTTCCCTTTAGGATAAGTAATCTCCAACACTCCAAGCATTCTTTGAGAGTGGTAAGAGGCATAATATTTTGAGAGCCTTCTCCATTATGTAAACCTCCATTGGCCATAGATTTTGAGTTTGATTTGCTAGCATACTATACTATATTCTCTCTCTTTCTCTCCTCTTGAGCACTACTCTACTACTATATTGAGGAGAAGTTGTGGTGAGCACTTTCCTTAGAGGAAACTCACATTTGGCTAAGCTCAATGAGCACTAGAGCTAAGTACTTAGAGCTTGTAGGTACCTAAGGCAAACTAACTCAACAAGGAGCACCCCACTATTGTGTAACTAGTAACATCAGCCAACTTGTGGTAATATTTGCTTGACTTTGCATTCATATTTATAGTACTTCTTGCTTTGCTTCCACCAGAGACACTAAAAGCTTAACTATCTCCACTAGAGACACCGAAAGTAGTACACACTCACCAGAGAATGTTGTTATTTAGTTTGCTTATAAGCAAGTAGCTAGGTTTGTATATTGACCTAGGTTGTAATAGTTCCTAAATGAAATATACCTAAGCTCGATAGTGAGCTTTAAAAAAGTGGACGTAGGCCCAAGTACCGAACCACTATAAATCTCTTGTTGTGGTTTGTGTTGTGTGATTGCTTCTCTTTATCTTTATGCTCTCTACTACTCTTGCCTAGCATATATTTGACATTATACTTAAGTAGACACATTAGAGTACACACACACACACCTTTGGGCTAATTTGTAATTTGAAAAGAGATTAATAACAACCACAAGATAAATTTAAAAATGGGTAAATTAATTGAGAAATCATATTCACCTCCTTCTAGGATTACTTTAAAACAATTTCAATTGGTATCAGAGCCTAGGTTACTCACATAGGGCTTAACATCCAGAGTAAGGTCCTAACAAAAATCCTAGATGACTAGAGAAGATAGTGGTATGCCCATTAGCACCCCTCCATTTTTCAATGGAATAAACTATAGTTATTAGAAATATCGAATGGAGATACTCTTAAATGATTATGACCCTAAGGCGTGGAGTATAATTGTCGATGGCTATATACAGCCTGGCAAACCTAGGAGTGAGTGGACACCTGCCAAGATGGATGCACAAAAGTTCAACTTTAGGGCATTGAATGTCATAGCTAGTGGCTTATCCCCAGATGAGTTTAGGAGGATAATTCATCTCAAAATAGCAAATGAAGCATGGAAGCTTCTCTTTGTTATTTATAAGGGTATAAGTGCCATAAAGATGTCTAAGCTTTAAATGTACAAGACACAACTTGAAGCACTTAGGATAGAGGAGGATGAAGAAATCTCCCAATTTAATGCTAAGTTATCTAATTTGGTAAACATTATGAGGAGTCTAGATGAAGACATTCTTGAGTCCAAAGTGTTTAGGAAAGTACTTAGGTTCCTTCCCAAAAGGTTTAGACCTAAGGTCACTGCTATAGAGGAAAACAAAGACCTAGATGTTAGAGAAGTTGATCGGCCCACTTCAAACATTTGAAATAGCCATTAAGGAACCTACCAAGAAGAAGGGCATTGTCCTTAAGGTAGAAGAGCCTTCTAAATCAAATTAAGATTCAGATGATGGCTTGGTCCTTATTGTCAAAAGGTTCAAGAAGTTCTTTAGGAGAAATACTAAGGATTACTTTAAGAACAAGCAATTGAGAAAGTCTTACCTTGGATATAAGAAGAATGACTTCTATAAAGAACCACCCATTTGCTATGAATACATAGGTAGGGGGCATATTGCCGAGGATTGTGGCAATAAGAAAAACAAGTATAAATCAAAGGGCAAGGCTATAGCTATCACATGAGATGATGAGTCCGAGACTTTGAAACATAAGTCCCAAAGTAGTGAGGAAGCTCCATCACAAGAGACCAAGGCCTTTATGGCCTTTGACACTCCCATTAGTTCACTTTTGGAGATAAGTGACTCAAGTGAAGATGAGGGAGAGTATGAAGAAGA
>JAOXJP010227301.1:0-11329 GCA_025762735.1 Platanus orientalis | reverse complement strand
ATCATGGGTAGTTTGGATAGCCTACATGATACTTGAGAGGATGCAAATGCCCAACAAGGAATCCACTACCCTTAAATAAGAGAATATTTAGTTTAGAAAATACGTGATTTAATTGGACATGAAAATCTAGCGCCAGTGGTTCTTGATAAAGTGTTTTGTCAAATGTTTTCAAAATTATATTATAATATATATATTTAATTTAAAAAATGATTTTATCAAATAAATATTTTTAAATGTACAATTTATTCATTAAGTTTCTAATGATAATGTTCTAATGACCATAGGGGTTAGGCAGTGATTATTTTATCATCCTAAAGGTCATTAAGGAATATTGTGAAATGGAAGAACATATTTGTGAAATATCTATAAAGAAGGGCCTTACTATTATTTTCTTATCTTTGGGAGTTTAATTGCAATATGTAATAGGGATTATTGTAATTAGTGGTGTGTCAGTTTGTAATTAACAAAAGATATATATAGTGTCCTTAATACAGTTTGACTTAATTAAAGATACTGGGCCCCACAACTTAAGAATAAGAATCCCATAAGGATCTCACACCCCCTAGGGTTACTTTGGTTTCTCATATACTTTATAAATAGAGGTACCCAAATTTAGATAGGGTCCTATAACTATTTTGGAAGTGGGAGAAACACATAGAATTCTAGAGAAGGTGTAGATACTTTGGAGATTGGGTTGGATTGGATTCTTGTGTTTGGTTAATTGATTGAAGTAATGCTAAGCTTCCTTTGTGATTAGATCTTAGAGATTCATATGGTGATCATGAAAAAATATATTTAAATATGTGATTAATCAATAAACTTTACTAATTTTTATGTTCAAGAATGGTAATCTTTCTTCAATTCTGTCTAGGTTTTGTATGATTACTTACGATACGAGTCCGTCAAACTCGCCCAATTGACACCATTTTTCAAATTGAATTTAGTAGGGAATTGGCAGGATTCAACAATGGGAAAGAAGAGGCTAGAGATAGAGTTGGGAGGACCAAGCTCCCTTATTTGAGATCCACGTTTTTACATTTTATTGAGCTCATACTTGAGACTATCACTTATGGAAGTTTAATTTTATGGATTGTGTTTATTGAGAATCAACTTGATGTGATTGTTTCATTTTATGTTAGCTTGTGGGATTCATGACTATGAAGGGTATTTTGAATTTGGAATTGATCACATTGGATACTTATGGAAATGAATGGGATTGGAAGGTTATCTTGAAAATATTTAAGTATTAAATTCCACTATCATTATGTGATTGTGATGCTATATATCCTCCTACATAGTCATATTTAAAAAGGGCTAAAGAAAAAGAAAAAAAATTCAATGTCATGCTTCCAATCTGGGTTAGATACGGGCGAGGTCTAGGTTCAGGTCATGAAATAAAGTGGTTGGCAAAGTGGTTTTTTCTACATGGGTTCTATTTGGATTCTGGTTGGCCAAAAATAGCCTCCTATCCTTTCTAGGAGCGTTGGATGAACATTATTGTCTGTTAGGGTTCTTCATGAGGGATAGACATTTATATGAAACTATCATGTTACATCGGGTCATTTTCTTGAAGAAATTAAATCTCCTACTCAATCATTGGTCTATCAAGGTCCCAGAGCAAGTGCTCTGGCGGCTGAGGTATCTGTCTTCCACAGAGAAGACCCAGGGTCTAATCCCTGGGGGGGGGGGAGCAGTGCAAAAGTTCTCACCTGCTCGGGGGTTCTCAAGATCTCTGTTCAGACCGATGTCAGCCGGTCCCGCTTCAAGCGGTTAGGAGCAGTTAAAGGCCCATATGACTGAGTACGAAAAAAAAAATCATTGGTCTATCAAGCGTTCGAGTCAATATGTCAATAGTGTCCTACATGCATGAGTATTGGTGACCAATGTTGGGCTTTCTTCCCAACTATCCCAATTGGGGACCAGTGTTGGCACACTCACATCTCTTATAACGTTAATGTCAGATTTCAAGTTACCTCACATTGGGCCCTAAAATCGACACATATGTCAGTTTTATAAGCATTTATTGGTTTTTTTTTTTTTTTTGTGTGTGTGTGGGTGGCGTAAGAGCTAGCTTAGGAGGCATTTCATCCGTTAGTCTGTTAGTCAGTGCTAGCAGACTGCATGGGTTTTGAAAATTGTTTTGATAATATTCACATGCATTATGCAGCTCATGCAAATGGCGCAAGAAATTCATTTTAAGAAGAGGAAGCTCTCTTATAGAACATCCATTTAAAAAATAATTAAAAAAAATGTGGTGCCCCATGGAGCAAAATCGTGGAATGCACAAGCAGGTTATGAGATGTTTCAAATTGTCTTGAAATACGGTCTTCTAGATGTTGAGAAAATACATGCACAATAAATAATGTATGAATTTTGAAAATATGTGTAATTTAAGGAATGTGGGGCTTTGCAAAGCCCCGTCGAAATTTTGAATGATATAGTTTTAATAATTAGTCAACTCGGATTTACAATTTAATATCCGTTGATCTGCAACGTCCGATATAAGGAAAATCTAAAAAACTTTTTATTGGAGTCTTCAAGGATTATGTGAGGGTTTAGTTGCCAAAGTACTGCAACAAATGATGACTCGATCCGACATGTGTGTGGGGAGAAATTTTAAATAATGGCTTTTGGGTAGTAAAAATCGCAGTTGCCCTAATCTGTGGGGTCTTTGTTCAAGTTTGCTTTGTGATTTCCGACTTCTAACAGATGTGAACAGAGATTAATTTTTACGTTTCTAGGATGTTTTGCATGCAATGGTGAGCTCAGAAACAATATTTGGCAAGTGTTTGACACGGGGTATTTTAGGAATTTCTGGTTGAGCTTTTGACGGGTTAAGACTTAGAGGTAACGTTTGAAGTTAAGGTAAACATGAAAGTTTCGAGGGTCAATTATGGGACAGGGTGATAGTGATTAGGGAAAAAAATAGAAGTTGGGTAAAATGGGCCTTCAAAATCATAATTTTTAAATCCCAAAACACCCTTTTGGGTAAAACACTGCATCTTTAATTCTCTGCCACGCAACTTAGGTTTTGCCTGGTAAGAAAGCTTCCATGGGGGCGACAGCAAAGTCTCCTACATCTTAGCAAGCCCGGCTCAACGAAAACGCCCCACCCCTTCAGAGCATTTGACGCTTGATTCCAAAAACGAGAAAAACCCTCCTCTCCTTCGGAAGAACCGAGTCTTGCTCTCATGATAACATAGCGAGAAAAACCTAGGTTTTGCCAAGCAACTAAACGGTGACAGCCACTTGCTCTATAAATTTCGTTGATGGTCCCTGGCAAAGCCATCGCTTGATTAACATGCATTCTTATAAGTTGGAACTAAATCTAAAAACAAAATCACATTCTAAAAAAGGGGTTTTAGGAAATGGAATTAATCGAATAGGTTATTGACTCTACCATCCTCCCTACTTAAAGAAAGACAAGGGAGGGGGACAGAGAATTGAATAAATAAAAAAGGTAAAATGATTCCAAAAAGAGAAACCCCCCAAGAGGAGACCTTGAGTTCTACTTGAATCTCTGCCTCATCTTTCGACACTCTCTCTCCAACAGTCCAACCTCCTCATGCACTTAACTCTCATGGTGAGACTGAGAAAACCCTTCAGCTCCCCTTTTTTTTTGATGAATCCTTCAGCTCCTCTTTCAAAACCCTATTCGATCAAAAGAGGTTTCTATGATCAAACGAGGGGATGGTTTCGATCTCTGTTTTGTTTAAGCTGTGTGTAAGAGAGGAGATAGGTGGAGGTGATTCCATGTTGCCAGGGTTTGGATTGAATGAGCGATGGTGCATGACATCCTTTTGTGCAAGGTGTCATCTCTAGCTAGGTCATAGCTGTGGATAAAAGGGGTGTGCACCCCCCAAAAAGGATCAAATTATTTCACCCCATCAATGAACACCATGTGATATTTATCATGTTGGACAAATATTTTTATATTTGAGAGCTCTTATTGGACAAGTCATGTCATCTCCCTTGACAACCACCGTTCTTTCAATACCTTAATCAAAAAAGATTGTTTTTTCTATTGCCGAAAGTTTGACTATAGAAAATGATTTATACTTGGACAATCTACATTACGTTTACAGTAACATGATATGACAAGAAAAGGAAAGAACGAGAGAAAAAACACCCCTACTTTATTGGAACGTAATGACATATACTTCATTTTATTCTAGGAAGTATGCTGACCTGTAATGGATTCTTCATCACGACGGTGAACTCCATCTTCTCTGACAAGTCAATGTCATCTCCATCTACAACCGTCCATTCAAATTCTTTTATCAAATTTGCTACAAAATACTCCAGATGAAGCAATGCCAAACCAAGTCCAGGACAAATTCTTCTCCCTACTCCAAAAGGCATCATCTTAATCTCCCTACTCCCTGTTACGTCAAATACATCCCCTCCTCCGTTACTTAAGAACCTCTCTGGCCGGAACTCCATCGGACTATCCCAAACATTTGGGTCCCAACCCATCTCTGCCACCGTGAAATTCACTGTAGCATTTTTCGGTATAACGTGACTCCCTAAGGAGATATCCTCCGTGACTGCATGTGGCAGAACAAAGTGCCCCGGCGGGTGCCGCCTCAACCCCTCCAGCACCACCGCCTTGAGATAAGGCATCATCTGTAAATCCTCCTCTCTAATCTCCTCTCCTGGTCTCACGACTTCCTTGATTTCTGAAACTAGCTTTGCTTGGATGTCTTTGTGCTTCACTAGATTGGCCATGATCCACTGCAACGCCGTAGCCGTCGTATCGGTGCCGGCGTTCAAAAACTCATTGCATAAAGTCACCATCTCCTCTTCGTTAAGCTTCCGTCCATCTGGGAGTCTCAGATCGAATAGCGTATCGACGTATGACATAACAGATTCCCCCTTCTCTTCCTTCTCCTTTTGTTCTTGTCGGGCTCTAATCAGAGGGATGAGAACGTTTTCCTGATTGTGGCGCATAGCGAACAGTTGGTTCCACCGCTTTCGAAACACGATCTTTCCCAAGCTGGGAAAAAATGCTAGGATGTTGAATCTACTGAGATTGACAAGTAGGGTTCTCTCCACGTCTTCGATCTCTCTAATTACCGTCTCATCGAATTTCTCTCCGAAGCACATGAAGACTAGCAAGCAAAACATAGCGTATTGAAAGTGTTCCAACACGCGAATGGGGTTCCCGGATTCAGATTGGCTCATGAGCTTGTTGGTTAGTATGTCCAAAACCCACTTGCGGGCATGAGCGTAGGACTTGACATGAGAAGGGTGGAGGATCTGGGAGGTGAGGTTCCGGCGGAGGAGACGCCAGACAGGGCCGTATGCGGCGGAGTTGATGTTGTGTTGGTTGCTGCTTAACACACGGTTAGGAGCGAAAGCTGGGGGACGGTCGGCAAAAGTGGCGCCGTTCTGAATAAGGGCCTGATGGGCGAGGGTGTTGTTGGTTATGAAGATAACGGGGCGGGAGCCGATGTGAAGCGTAAGGATGGGGCCGTACTTGGCGCGTAGATTGCGAAGGATGGGCTCGAGATCGAAAAAGGACTTGCGAAGCCATAGGAAGTTGCCTATGATAGGCAGTGTAGAGGGGCCTGGAGGGAGTGAGAGGTTTGCTGTGTTTCTAGCGTTGTTTAGGAGATTGAGAAAGGATCTGAGGGCAGCACAGAGGCACAGGGAGAGGAGGAGGATGAACCAGATCTCCATTAGATCGAGAGAGGAGACGAACAAGCAGTAAAGCTGCTTAATCTTTTTAATTCACTTTTGGAGATGTCACTTCACCCACGAAAAGTGAATTGATTCCTCCCTCTGTCTCACCTCCTGAGCGTCGCAGAGGGGAGCGGCCCAGACGATATTGAAAAGTTAGGAAGTCTTCGATTTTAGCCAGGGATGAAATCGTATGCGCTACGCCCATGGACAGCTGGACTGAGCTTGATGTTCCATGACACATCACATACGTAATGTGAAATGGAAATTTTTATGTTATTTAGCTAACATCCAAAGGCGTAAGGTCGATGGAATCTTTACTGGGTTTGAAACTTTGAATAATCTCCGGTTTGAATCTGATTGGAGATATACCACGCCGAGCCTACTAGCATGTGTCACAAGACAGAGACACATTAATAAAATTTGAAAGAAGAATTTATATAATGAATGAATGAAGTTGTCATTAAATTGAGAAAGAGACAAGTGAAGTAAAACACAAGATAAAAGTAAATTGGATCAACACAATTCATGATAGAGGATTTAAATAATCCTATCTATTTTTTGGGGGCAGCTAAAATAAACGTAACTTTCAAAGCTACTACAGAATCCAAGCATTTTGAGTCAAAATAAATTAATCTTTTGGAATAATTCCTATGTGGGAAATTGCCAGATAATAAGATAGCGTTTGGATAAATTTATAGTTGACTTTTGACTTAAAGAATAAGTTATTTATAATTATAGGGTTTGATTCCATCAAAATTTTCGCTTAAGTCAATGGCTCAATTTATCTTGTAATTAAGTTGTTGGATCCCAACTTAAAAGTAAGTTGATTCTCTACTCTCTCTCCTACTTTTGATTTATGCATAATAACTTTTTAATTCACAAACCAAACTCAAAAACATAGGGATTTATGACTCCTCGAGTGCTAGAAGTCATAAGTTGTTAAAAATAAGTTTATCCAAATGCTAGTCATCAATATACAAAATTCTAAACCAACCAATTTCCATGAAATACAAAGGAAACATATATGGAGTATGTAAAATGCAATTGAATAGAGTATTTGTTTAAAATAAAAAATTAAGATGAGAAAATTTAAAAATAAAAATCAATGTAGTAATGTAACTTACCTTATAAAGCTTACACGGCTTTTTTTGACAGCGGTTGGTGCTCTGCATGTACAACATGAGAGTAGTTTAGTTATGGAATGAAGATGTCAATATTGTTTAACTTAATTGTTTCAATTATTTTGGAAACCATTTTGTGCAAACTTACCTTGAATTTGTGGATTTTGGAGTTTATTTGAGGTAGTTTAAAAATGGTTGAAGATAGAAGTTAGTGAAAACAAAATAAAAAATTATTAGAGATTGTATTCATAAGTAGATAAAGGTTGTACAATATACTATACATGTGGGTGTCATACACATTAAACTTTTACAAAAGGGTCTAGATTTAGTTTAGTATTGCAACTGTATATGTACATTATATTTTGACATGCTGCCAAAATGGAAGATATAATTCTATTTTCTTATACAAAAAAGAGGCTTAAGTTTGGTTTTGATCCATGATGATTATAAGTGATAACTAGTGATGGGATTTTGTCTATTTATCCCCAATGGAACTACATAACCAAAAATAGAGAAGTCATCCAAGAAATGATGTGTGCAAGATCCTTTTATCTGTGGAAAAAAAAAAATAGAAATAGATAAGATTAGAAATGGTTATATGGTAAAAAGCAATTATAATTTTTGGTAATTGTGGTTATTAAAATATAATACCTAATTGTCCATAATTTCCATCTTATCAATATCATTGGGGAGTATTAATGAGCTATGGGTCGACCAAAAAACATCAAAGATAGAGGTGATAACTATAGTGAACTTAGCATTGGTAGATGTTACCGACTTTCTTGGATGTATGTAGAAGATATATTGGCTTCCACCATTGTTTAACAATAATTTGATTTATCAAGTCATTTCCATTTTCCTGTGATGCAAAAAGTAAGTATTAGTATCTTTATATGATTAAACTAGGAAGTTAAATATAAGTTTTGATATTTACTTGTTGAAATAATTCTCTAAGTTCACAAATAGGATGACTAAGTAGGTATTCGACTTGTTTATCAAATGCTGTGAAAGTTGCAGATCCAGTTGAGTCTTGTATCTTTACACAAACCATACACCTATGAAATATTTATTAAGAGAATGTAGTAATGTATTAAAAAATATATTTAATGTTTTATGAATTTAGAGTTTTACCTTTGGATGATGGAAGCATTTTCGAGCTTACAGTTCTTGTAATTGTATTGATCATTCACTTTATCAGCCTTCTCTTGATATATTATATATGCATCATACTGTAAGCCTTGATTCACATGAATTTCGATCACATAGCCAAAGAAGCATAGATATTTGACCTAATTTATATTTACATTTAATTTAGAGAAATCAAATAAATAAAAAATTGCATTTGCTTTATAGTGATCATAAAGTTATTAACTTTTCAAAATTTTAAAATATAATATATACCTTTGAATAGAGGGGACATGTTAGTTGAGAAAGGTCATCTACGAAGATATTCTTTGCATACTGAAGTAGGCTTGCCTCACTTTCTATAAATCCAGTCTTATGGTGCCAATTAATAATGTATCTTGCTTTTTCATCTGTAAGGGGCCTTTATTATTATAATAAAACACTAGCTAATCAGTAATGATGAAATTATATAATGTAATGATATATAATACCCTTTCTTACCAAGGAAGGATTTTTGTAGCTTCATGGATTTCAGGATTGATGATCACTTTGTTGAATCTTGTTTGTTGAGATGAAATGTCCTAATCAAAGGAGAAAATATTATAATTTTTATTTTGCAAGGCTATTATAAATATATGAAGAAAATAGTTAACATACCTTGGAGTTCTATAGCGCAGACTGGATATGCTACCATGATTGCATTTGTGTCTTGAATTTCAAATAATTGATTACCTTGGACTATGGCAAATTCATCTCATAATGTAACTTGAATTGGTGTGTGGATGTAATTTTTTTCTCAAAGTTAAAAATGATTAACTAAGAGTTTATTTTAAATGAAAATTTGTATGTATGCTAATATGTTGAATACATACCGAGTATTAATGAGTAACACTTGTCTCTTGACTGTGTTTGTAATTGATTGTGTGTGTAATGTTGTAATAGGACCAACAATTACAACTAATCCAATTATATCTGGTTGTAAATAAGAGGAGAAATTATAGTTACATATTTTTCAAAATAAATTAAAATTTTCTTGCATACATGCCGATCAAGTACTTATTTTGGTTCATATATTTTTTTCCAATGGCATTAAATGAGACAAAGTTGCATGTCATTTTTGGAATTTCCATTGCATCATCTTTGATGTCAAAAACTTTTGTAGAATGTGTGAATAACAACTGATAATAATGAGGGACAACTCTGCATGTGAAATCAACGTTTATCAATTTCACTCCAATGATAGAGTAAACTTTACCTTCTCCAAGTATGTCTTTGAACTTGCATGCTTCTTTAGTGTACATTTTTGCTTGTATTGCCCCATCCTGTAGAATAAATTCATTTAGTTAAAAATAAATAGGATATTAATTACTTGTTTGAAAGTAAAAAAATCATGTTAGTAAAATAACCTTTGAATTTATAAATATCATTTTCCATAATTCCTTAATTATGTGGTATCTTTCTTGAGTACATATATCTACGATTTTTGATAATCGGGCTTTGACATTCCAAGTCGACTTTCTAGAGTAGAGATAAGAAAATGGAGTATACAAGAATTTCATCCTGGTAAAGAAATATTAAGATTAGTTAACTATGTGAATGAGACGAAAACATAAGGGTATTATAAAAGCGTAGATGATTTCACACCTGTGGACATTGTGGAAAGGGATCCGCGACCCACTTCGGGGTTTGTTCGAAGTCACCACCAACTCGGGTTCTTTTTACAAGCGGGGTTGGGCGCCTGTCTCCTTTCCTGGGGAAAGGGAGGATACGGGCTTTCTTAGGGCCCAGGCTAGGCACTCGGGTCTAGGGTTGACTCTCTGATTGGTCTGGTTTTCAAGGATATTGGTAAGTTGTTTGGTTACAATTGGGGAAGGTGTTAGGCACCCCAATTACCCACCTTTTTAGGGTGGCTCTTCTAACCTAGCAACTTCTAAGTGTTAGTAAGCAGAAGTGTGTATATGTGTTTATTTTGTTTTATTAGTCTAGACCACCCCTGTGGTGTGATCACTGCAATCGCACCTAAGACATAGTCTCTGGCTGCCTACATACCCAATCTTGTATGGTTCTGTGTTCCTGTAGTTCTAAGGGTTTGTAAGTCTTGGTAGTCAAGTATGTTTGACTGTGAGACTGGTTCAGGATAGGTTCATTTTAGGATTTTTATATACTTACAAAGTATTCCCCACTACTAAAATATGTTAGTAAAAGCAGGTTGAGACTATGTTATACCAATTTAAGTGTTTTAGGGACTTAGTTGGGTTACGGCTGAGTCCTAGGGTCTTTGGGTCGTGAACTAGTACGACATGACCTTTAGGGTAGGGTAGAGACTCATAAAAATTTGGGAAGGATTGAAAGGTAATGGTTTGGTCAGGTTACTCAGTCGGATCGCACAGACGTAGCAACCACAACACCAACGTTGTCTCCCAGGCAAAATTCAGGTGTTGGGTATTGGGCCTAGTCTATATTCAAATGTTAACGAAGAGTTTTGGATGTTGGAACAAGGGTTTCCTAAGGTTCTAGATTTGTGGGGTTTCATTCCACCCTTTGATTTATCAGAAAAAGGTAAGATTAAAATTTCCCAATCAGTACGCCTGATCTTCATGTGTACGCCTAATCTCTTAGTACACCTGATCTTCACAGTGAAGTGATTTCAGGCGTACTGTCCCAAATGGACCCCGCTTGGTCATTACAGAAAAACTAAGAGTCTGAAAGTCTTTATTAAGGGTTTCTAGGGGTCTGTGGTTCTCTTCATATCATGGGGTACATAAGGACAAAAAGATAGGGTTTTCAGGTTAGTACGCCTGAATTTTAATTAGATTAAAATTCAAGCATATGCTGGACAGTCCACACTCAAACCGACATATCTCTCTCTCTCCATATAACTCGGAATTGAGCATGGTTAGTCTTTTTGGAAAGATAAGACAGAGATATTTCCAACAAGGTATAATGAACATAGTTTCATGATATGCCTGAAATAGGCTATATGCCTGAACTCCATGGAAGTGGGAGTTCAGGCGTACTAGTTCTGAGTTAGAAACCAATAGCCTATTTTTTGGGGATTTGGGCCACCTCCTAAGGTCCAATGGGTCTCAAATTTTATGGATATATAGGTTATGACCTCAGGTATGTCTCTAAAAAACTTTCATACCCATTGACCAAGGATAGACCCCTTTTTGGAATTTCCAATAGGGGTGGGTTCTGTGTAGTTTTGCACGAACCTCTATGAAATCCGAGAGTTATGGGGCCCATTACCAAATTTATACACATGGGTTGAGTTCAAATTTTACAGGGAACGCCTTAACATTATTATAAGACTACTGTAACAAAATTAGATCAAAACAGCAAGCACATAGGGAGTTATTGAACAAACAAGTTGGATGACTAAATTTAGTGCAAAATAG
>JAOXJP010227300.1:0-11329 GCA_025762735.1 Platanus orientalis | reverse complement strand
CTAGAGGAAGGCCAAAATTGACCTGGGTGGAGGTAGTAAAGAGAGACATGGCAGCTTGTAATTTAACAGCAAATAAGACCCTAAACAGAGCAGAATGGCGGAACAGGATTCGTATAGCCAACCCCAAATAGTTGGGATAAGGCTGTTTGTTGTTGTTGTTGAAAGACTACATTGACTAAAAGTAGTAAATAGTATTATATAATTTTTGTAGATGACTTTTCTAGGTAAGGCTATCGATGAGCCAATCTAGTTAAGCTTGGCTCATCACGAGCTGAGCCTGAACTACAAATTGAGCTCATTTAGCTAAACAAGCTTGAGCAGAGTTGTACTTGGTTCATCTTATTAAAAGCTCATCTCACCATAAAATATATAAAAATATAATTTGATTTATTATATGTTTAGCATTAAATGGGTTTTGTACTTGTGCACCTATTATGCAATTAAAAAATTATTTGACCATTCGTTCTATTATATAATAAATATTGATTTGATATTAAATGACATCATATTAGTTAGAATAAAAAAAAATTGTTTTTTTTTCATGAACACGTAAAAAAGCAATATAAGACATGATGTGAAGTATGAGACATATCTCAAATGAAATAAATGTTTGTGCATACAATCTAAATTGAACATTTCTTTTATTTTTAATTCTTTTCAAAATTGAGAATTTCTCTTATGATTTTAACCTATATGTATGTTATAGTGCACTTTTGTGATCTGAATAGAGCTGAGTTTGAGCTAAGCCCAATCCTCAAGCTCGTCACGAGCTTGAGCCGAGCCGTACCTAAGCTTAGCCTTTGTGTGACAAGCCTGAGCTGAGCTCAGCAAAGCTCGGCTCGTTGCCACCCCCTATTTCTAGGTATACAAAAATATATTTACTCAGAAACAAAAATGAAGCCTTTGATATGTTCATAAAATATAAAACTAAAAGAAAATCAACTATGAAGAAAAATAAAGAGACTAAGGTCAGATAGGGGTAAAGATTTTGAACTGAACCCCTTTAATGATTTCTGTCAACAAAATTGCAAAATACATGAAGCAACAACACCTTACTTCCCTTAACAAAATAACATAACAAAAAGGAAAAATAAGATTTAAAAAAAATGATGAATTGCTTATTAAACAATTTTGGGTTACCATCAAATATGTGGGGAGAGTCTATAATCTCTACTTGTTATATACAAAATAGAATACCTCAAAAGAAATATGGAAAAACACAATTTGAACTTTGATTCAAAGGTATATCAAATTTAAAATATTTTAAAGTGTCAAGGTACTTAGCCAAGGTTGGTTTACCAAAAACCAAGAAAAAGAAATTAGGCTCTAAGACTACAGATTATGTTTTTATAGGCTATGCAAAACATAGTGTAGCTTATAGATTTATGGTTATAAAATCTAATATATATATATATATATATATATATCTGGAGATGCTGAATTTTTTGAAAATGTATTTTCATTAAAGAAGTCAAATAGAAAAGAAACAGAAGTAAGAAATTGAAAATAATGTAACAAACAATATAAGTGAAAAAAAAAATAGATAATACAAAAATAAAAAATAAAAAATAAAAAATAAAAAATAAAAAATCTAGAAGAAAAAAAAAAGTTTAAAGAAAGCAAAACGCTTTGGAGATGATTTTTTTAACACTTGTAGAATTTGACCCTCTAGCCTACCTGATTGATAATGACCTTAAAACATATAATAAAGATGTGACATCTCCAAATGCGTCATTATGGTAAAAAAAAAAAACTATGCAAAATGATATGAATTCAATTTTACAAAATCATACATGAAAATTAGATAATCTACCTCCTAAAACCACACTAATATGATGTAAATGAGTCTTTACATATGGAACAATAGACAAATCTAAGGAAAGATTAGTTTTCTTAGGATAGAAACAAAAAGGAGGCATTGATTATTTTGACACATTCTCACTTGTGACTAGAATAACTACTGTTAGAACATTAATAACTATAGCTTCAATTTATAAATTAGCCATCTATTTAATAGATGTTAAAACAACTTTTTAAATGGAGAATTAGAAGAAGAAATTTTCCTAGAACAATCAGAAGGCTATACAGCTCCAAGAAAAAAATATATAAAATATATTAATTAATGGTTTAAAACAAGTCTTTAAACAGTGGCATGAAAAAAATTGATAATGTACTAGTGAAATATGGGTTTTCAATAAATGATTGTGATAGACGTGTCTATATAAAATTTGATTAATGGTTGAATTGATATATTTATGTCTTCGCGTGGATGATATGTTTATCATGGGCACTAACTTAGACATAATAAAATAATACAAAAAAATGTCTTCAAAGTTTGACATGAAAGATATGGAAGATACTTATATGATTTTATGAATAAAAATATTAAAAAAATGAAGATGACTCATATTAACACAGTCTCATTATGTTGATAAAATTTGGATATGAAAATAGTCAACTTATGATAATACCATTTGATCTACATGCTAAATTAATAAATAACAAATGAATTAGTTTTTCAGGGAAAGAATATGTAAGTATTTTAGGAACTGTGTTAATGTGATGCTTATGTTATGAGTAAATTAAGTAGATACACACACAACCCAAGTTCTAACCATTGGACAACTTTAATCACAATACTAAAATATTTTAAAGGAATAACGGATTTAGGATTACATTTCAGTGGAAGGGTACAATGATGTAAATTAGATATCAGATTCCACTAATTCTAAATTCACTAGTGGATGTGTCTTAACATTAGGTGGAGGTGCAGTTTCTTAGAAGTCTTCCAAGAAGACTTGTAAAACCCACTCCACTATAAAAGCTGAATTTATAGTCTTAGAAAATGCTAGAGTTGAAGATGAATGGCTTTGGAACTTCTTGGTTAACATGCATATATGATCCAAACCAGTTTCACTACATTGTGATAGCACAAGAATAATTGCTAGAGCTAAAAATAAGACCTATAATGACAAAATAGACATTCATCTAAGGCACGATGTAATAAGGAAGCTAATTAGTGATGTGTGATAGCCTTAAATTTTGTAAGGTCAAATACGAAATTGGTAGATCCTTTGACAAAGCCATTGACTAAAAAGTCTATGTTTGAATCATTGAGATGAATGAAACTAAAACCCACTCGGTAAACAGCCAGTGATGGCAACCCAACCTAAGTAACTATGGATCCCAAGGAATAGGTTTAATGGATAAAAACAAGTCACTGTAGAGTCTGTTGAGAGCATTGTCACTTGTGTTTCATCCTTATAATGATGGCAGTGCTAATTGCAACATATGCGAAGATGAGTTGTATACTTTTAATGAGTTTATATCCTTTATTGGTGGTATGCTTGAGTTGTAGTGCACACTTGATAAACTCACTTTATGTGTGTGTGGAAGTGAAACCACTTCTCATGAGAACTCGGGTAAGTTTTCTAGATCACTCATGAAAATCCAGGTAGTGTGGAGGACGAAATACATCAAACTGAGAACTTTTCTGTAGTTTAGGGTAGAGGTTTGAATGTCATGTATTATCGGTTTACATAAAAGAGTTTTAGTTTAAATAATTCATTACATCAAAATTCTTCATACCCTATCCTGATTGTCTTAACTGTTAATTAAAGTCTAAAAGATGTACCAAGGAACTTTGACTCTTTGCTTTAGTCTCAGACATACTTTTATTGAATTCAAATTATGTGGGGGTTTTGTTGTATTTTTTATTATTAGTTTTAATTCTAGCTTAAATAAATAAATAAATTTATCAATTATTTACTAATTAAAATATAAATTAAAAAAACTTATGTTTTAATATATTTTATTGATTTATATAAACAAATCATTAATTTCAGGATATTACTTCATTTATAGATATACCTTTATGAGCACCTTCCTATATGATTAAATAGTCATTATCTTATAGCTAGTAGCCTAGTAGTTGTAAATGTAATATATTGTAAATTCCATGACCTGTAAAATACATGCATTGTATAGACTAGGACATGAGTGGAGTCATGTTAGAGTCTAGAAAGTTCTTGGGTCCAAGCATCATGAAGATCATCATCAAGCACCAATGAAACTTCAAAAGATCAATCCGGAAGTTGACAAATCATCCCGAAAGATTCACAACTCACTCCAAGCTCACACAAGGTAAATAAGGTAATGTAAAGTAGTGTAGGTGAATCAAGGGTCTAAGGAAGTGTTCCAAAGGTCTTAAAACCTTTCAAGACCATGGAGGGACGATCCCAAGGTCTCTGTAGCATTTCTAAGATTTTAGAAGGCATTACAGGGCATTAGGATCGATATGAGATCGAACCAGCAACTCTCAGGTTGCAAATTTTGAGTGTTTTTTGCACTTGGATCGATCCAAAGTAGCGAAACACAATATAACGGTCTAAACTTTAAAAACTAGTTTCTAATCAATGGTCTATCTTTCTTGACCATTGGGGAATGTTCTAATCTAATGGACAATAATCATTTTCGTCCAATATAAGAGGGGATGAGCTCAAAGTGATCTACTAATGGTTCTTGACAAAAATCGCATACTTTGAAAACTCTCTTGCTCATCCTTGGTGAATCTTGAGAGATTTAGTTCTTTAAAATTCTCTTTATGCTTAGATAGGTAAATCTATACCCAAGACCATTCCAATGCCACCTCTCAAATCTTGTTAAGGCATATTCTTTGGAGGTAGGCTATAAGGGTTGTCCAAAAGAAAACTGAAAAAAAGATAGTGTGAGATTGTGTGTCACACCTTGTTCAAGAAGGAGTAAACCACCGGAGTTGGCTTTACAAGCTTGAAGAGCTACCAAGAAGCATATGAAAACAATAGTCAAATCTAGTTCAACAAGGAGCAACCCCAACTTATATGCAAGACAACATCAACCTTCAAGAGGTAAACACTTGCTTTTAACTTTTTATTAAGGTATTGAGACCCCCCCCACCGGAGACACTAGGAGAATTAACACTACCATCGGAAACACTAGTAGTGTAGATTCATAGCTCTTTTACCGGAGACACCGGAAGAATAGACCATAGACCACACCCGTTGAAGACACTGGGTATAGCTTGTTTGACAAGTAGATTAATTTTTTGTTGATTTTAGCCTTGATTGTAATACTCTCAATCTTAATAAAATTATTTAGCTCGGTGGTGAGCTTTAGAGAGTTGATGTAGGCCGTTGTGACAAACCACTATATATTTTATGTACATTGTGATTGTTTGTAGTTTGACTTTGTATTTATCATTTATATTGTCAAGCTTTGCACTCATCCAATGAAATCTATTCACAATTCAATTACAATTAAACTCCGGGATCAATTTAATCTATTAAACAATAATTGAATTTGGGATAATCTAAAAAGAATTTTTAAAATATCTTATTCACCCTACTCTAGGATTTATACATTGGAATTTCAGTAATAGCTAAACTCAAAGAAGTTTAGTCCCACATTGCTAAGGAACAAGAATTTTATTGAGTATTAAAATATTGTTTGATACCTTGTATATTGTTCTTTTGGGGTATACTACTGTATAGAATACATGCACACATGCACATGCCTGATCACACCATGTTGTGTTGTGTTGTGCATGTGGCTATGAGTCCTAAGTTGCTCTTTTGAACCATTTCCTTATATATGTATGTTTTGCTTTTTTATTTAATGGAGCATTAAAAAATTTGTCTATTACAGTTCCCCATTGACTAGACCATTTTCTAATGTCGGGAAAACGAGTTAATGGGAAAGCCTATGACCATTGGAGGAACCATAAATGGTTTAGCCATTTTTTATTATTAGAAGAAAAAATAATGGGCCATAAATAGGCTCTAATAGTCTTTGGGGCCAACTCTATAAATACATATGAGGGATGTGTATTTTGTACACAAAAATTACATATAATTCATATGCTTTATTTCACCTAGTTCTCTCTTAAAATCATCTGAGACATAGAGCTACAAAAAGTTTGCTAGGCTTTTACTATCTAGTGTGACATAGCAAGGATGATACTAAACGACTATTGAATCCTAGAACCTAACCATCTAAAATCTTCCATTTTAAGGAAGTGATTCGAAAAGGGGACACAAAATCAAGTTTAAAGACAGTGTCACAAACATGTCTCAGTCAAAATTTCCCTAATACTTTCATTCTATTCTATTTTCTGAATATGTGAGTGATTTTGCATATTAATATTGTAATATATAAATTATAAATTTAAATTATTGTTCTACAACTTGGGATAATTTTTCTTAAATTTTCCACTACACCAAATCGGGGCTACTTATATATATAGGATTGGGTTAGGGTTAACCCACCCGAGTTGCAACCCTATTATATAGTGAGTGGATTGGGAGGGGATGGAGCACAATGTAGTGATCCCTGTAGCCAAGATTACAGAATACCGTTTCATTGCAAACCATTGAATTTGGAAGACTGAGACTGATGTCTGCATGCACCATTTTCTCCCACAGTTGATTGACCTTATGATTAACCCTGAAAAACACGGTTTCTTGACTAAGGTAACTCGGCTAGGTTGATTGGTGGATTGAGGGATTGGTCAATTTTTCCATAGGCGCCCTTACATTGGCGATGTGTTTGTCAATAATGGGTTAATTGGTAGGAGAGATGACTGTTCCACTTCTAATGTATGAGGAAAGGAAATTACTTATATTGAAATCTCTGTAAGGACTAAACGGTCCTATCACGGCCACAAATGTGATTGTTTTTTTCACCCCCGACATTTGAATTTCAAACTTCAGTCCAATCACACATACATTAGGGCCGTGACAGGTCAAACTGTAGATAATTTCCTCTCCCATATGAGGCCACCACCTTTAGCAACCAAGTGAATAACTTTATATATTTATAGAAGCTGAAATGACTTAATTGTTTTCAATTCATTTAGTCCCCTCAATTCGAAGAATTCCAAATAAATAATTGATATCGAATTTCTCTTTCCTGGGAGATCAAATAAAGCCATCTCCACTAGATCTAAAAGGAGGAAACATATCTCAACCAATTAAAAATGTTTATTTTTGAAGTTTGAATAAAGGGTTTTTTTTTTTTTTTTTTTTCATTTATAGAGAAACCAATTATGAGGTGCATAACCTAACAAAAGCGTTAGGCATATCCTTGAATGTTAATGGTCAATAAGTTGCAAGGGCTTTATACCCATTGTTAGCTTGTTGAAAATTTTCTTTTTCTTCTTTTATCCACACACCAAAATGTATGAAACCAAAAACTTCCCCCTCCGCAGGAGATAAGTCATATCATCCCTAACAACAGCTCTCCTTGCTTTTTCTTTTGACAATATTGTGTTTGTGTAAGGTTAGCGAATGAGATGGCCAACCAAATGATATTCCTATCTTCATATGCATAGATCAAAATCTTGGGATCAGCCACTGCCAATCCTAATCCGATCCTACCTTGGATTGGGTGATCCTACAAAGGTTCGGCCAATCCCAAGCCGATCCCAAGAAGGATTGCCCGATCCCAATTCTAATCAGTTGGATTGGTCCCAGATGATTCTGATCCGATCCGACTGATCATATTATTACAACATGGTATTCCAATGTTCCTCCAATGGCTTTCAAGAATTTTGGAAAATGAATTTTCTTCTCTCTTCTCATAGGTGGAGATTGTCTTTTGCTTATCAAAAAATAATTAATAATAACAAAATTAATGTTAAATGAAACCACTAACATATTGTGAGTCCCCATTTGTTTTTACATGCAATCAACTGCACCAGAGTTTGCGCTCTTTATTTATGTCTTTTCTGTTTTTTGGTACAATTACATGGGCCTTCGTCATCACAACGGAACGAAACAGGACTGGCTTGAGCCAATCAAAACGGTGAACTCGAAAAGCGACACCACTTTGCACTGTTCAACCCCCTCCCCCCCTCCAGGGATTAGACCCCCGGTCTTCCCTATGGAAGACTTATGCCACAGCCACCAAAGGACTGGAGCGTTGGCAGCTCTTTATTATCCAAGCCCCCTTTCTTTACATGCAGTTAGGTGCACCAAAGTCAGCATTCCTCATTTATATCTTTCCTGTTTTTTGGTATGGTCATGTGGGCCTTCATTATCCCAGCCGCATGAAATAAGACTGGCCTGAACCAATTAAAGCCAAGAACTCGTGAACCCAAGCGGACAACATCACTTTGCACTGTTCATCCCACTCCCCTCCACAGAATAGACCGTAGGTCTTCCCAATGAAAGACTTATGCCGCAGCAGCCCTCAGAAGCAGCTCTTTAATATTTAAGCCGCCTTTCTTTACATGCAATTAGGTGCACCAAAGTCAGCGTCCTTCATTTGTCTTTTCTGTTTTTTGGGTATGGTCACGTGGGCCTTCATCATTACAGTCACATGCAACGGGGCTGACCTGAACCAATCAGAACCAAAAACTTGTGAACCGAAACAGACCAGACCACTTTGCACTACTCACCCCATCCCCCTCTAGGATTAGCCTTGGGTCTTCCCTATGAAGACTTATGCGGCAACTGCCAAAGCACTTGAGAGGTTGGCAGCTCTTTATTTATTGGTAAGGCTTTTCTACATTCGGCATATGCTAATGCCTAGGTCAAAGGGTGGCCACATCAGCATCGGAAGTGATTTACACATGCCTCCAAAAAGTGAAAATCACTTTCGGTGCTGATATTTCCACCGTTTGACTATCGGCGGACATCGGCACAAGTTAGGGGTCAGCGTATAAAATCCTCACCGTTTATTTTTGTCACTAAGGGGTAATAAATATGAATCTTACTCAGATTCCAATACAAGAAAAAATGTTCTGTGACCGAAATTAGTGTGACAAGTATTAAACTGACACATTATGAACTTTTAAATTTGGTGCTTCTCTTTGGGCATTTTTTTTATTGTCCTTTTAAGTTAGCTTTTCCGTATGTATATATATACACGTCTTTAACACTATTGACACTACAAGTCAGCCTATGATGTGATCACATATTACTCACACTAATTTAAATCGCGGAACATTTTTTTCCTTTCGTACGCATTTTACAACTTGATAGCACCGTACCCACGTTCTTTGTGAACCATTTTCCTTCAACAATCATTATTGAGTTTGGTAGGGCGGACCCAACACCACCATAAGCCTCAGGTCCACATTGAAAGATTTGTACTTGTGGAGCCAAACAAAAAAGGCTTGATGATATGACCCAAGACCAACCATGGTCGCCCCGCGGAGAGCCATGCCCTCACTTTGTGCTTCAAAACAAACTAATGGTGGTGTATGGCCAATCGTGGTCCATTAATTGTTACCCTTGTACCAATCAGACTTTATTGTACCGGATGCCCAAGGACCCTACTGTATTGTCCGACTTTATTGGCAAATGCAAAGTGTTCTAGAAAGAGCAATGCTAAGGAGACCGCTCTTGCCACTGGCCAACCAACCGAAGCAAGGATTGCAAATGCAAGCTGGGTTTGTGCAAACCATGGGCATGGAAAGGTTTTTTTTTTTTTTTTTTGGGTATGGCAGCCGCTAGAAGCGAGATTGGCCTGACCACTCTGCTCACCCCACCCCCCTCTAGGATTCAATCCTGGGTCTTCCCTATGGAAGACAGATGCCACAACCACCAAAGCACTGGGGCGTTGTTGGGTGAAAGTGGAGTGGTGGACTTAAGAATTGGATTTTGGAAATAAATGATGATTTAGAAGGAGAAGGTTTTTTTTTTTTTTTTTAATTAGTTTTTTTTTCTTGGTTTGATAGTAATAATAATAATAATAATTAATACAACTCGATCAATTCAACTCAACAAACCTTTTATCCCAATTACTTGGGGTTGTCAACATGAACAATATTCCACCAATCCACTCTATCTAGTGCAATACCTTCCATTGATTCATGTGTGCGCTTGCCTTTTCTCACCACTTCAATCTAAGGTCATTTCTTGCTTTTCCTTTTATCCTTTTAATGTCTTCAACTTGTATCAGGACACTTATTTTCACTAGTTAAGCATGTATGTATGACACATGATTGACCCATCCTAACCAGTATTTCCCTCATCTTGTCACCTATTGGTGTTACACTTAAAGGTCTCATGAATGAATTAATTTATTACTTGTTTGGCAGCCACCTATAATGTAATCATTTCATTTCAAATTGCCAAAGCATTTGTAACCATAAATTGATGGTTTTTAAATGAACTCATTCAGATTCATACTACTGATTTGTCAACTAAAATTAGAAATGAAGTCATATTAAGTTTTTTTTTTTGTAAAATGAAATGATATATGTTATCAAGTACAAATCTGAAGGAGTTCATTTTGAACCAACACCTTGTGCCTACAAATGACAAGGAAAATTGAAATGAAATGATTGCATTACAAGTGGCTGCCAAACACAACCTTATGAATCTATTCTTTCTAATTTAAATGAAATGATTGCATTGCTTTATAAAGTATTATTGGTCTTATAGTATTCTCCTTTCTAATTTAAATGAATCCATGGATCAAATAGCACTTCAAAATCACATCTCTGATTTACAAACTCCGTTGTGATTCTATAGATCATCTTCAATTAGGATTGCATATTAAGCCGTATGGGCCAAGCTGAGGTCTGCCTTAAATATAAAAGCATAGCCCATAATAGGCTAGAGCCCGAACTCATCACAAGTCACTTGACCCATTACAAAACAATGGGCTTGAGGCCGAGCTCAGACTGGCCCACATATATTATAAAATGTAAAACATCATATTATCTTATATTCATTCATATTTTTATTATATTTATTTCATTCGGACTGGGATTAGCCTTTTGGGCTGAGTTCAGCCTGATTAAATTGGGCCCAAACATTACATTGGACATGAAACGTAGGATTAAACTATGCCCAGTTTGAAACTACATTTGCCCAACCCACCAAATTTTGGGCCAGACAATAGGCTTTGGGCCAGTCTGGCCAAGTTGCTGCCTTAATATATATCTCTCTTCATCCTCAGATATTATTGAACCCAGATAAGTAAAACGGTCAACTAGGCCATCGAATCTTATCAATTATTCTATAATGTTAAATCAATATTTATATTATTACATTAATATATAACATTATTTAATATAGTATATAAATTACTATATTGTTACTATTCTTTATATTAATTTATTTTTAGTTGATTATTAAAATTTCCACTTGGGCTGCCAAACACAAATACTAAAACTTTAGGAATTAGATTTCCTTCAACAATGTATTGTATTGTTTATCTTAATTTATCCCCTTTTGATTATCAAAGAGGATTGTCAACGCTCCCCTTAACTAAAGCTAACCACCGTGCCCCTGTCAGAGGGCAAGCACATCAGCAATGAAAAGTGATATGTGCCCGACCC
>JAOXJP010227299.1:0-11329 GCA_025762735.1 Platanus orientalis | reverse complement strand
GGGTAGATATATTAACTTCTTTAATTTTTCAAATCTTATTTAACATTTGACAAGAAAGTTTGCAATAGACCAAGTGGCCATTTTCAGAAACACAAGGCAGGTTCACAAATTCATTTGACAGGTTACCTCAGTAACTGCTAAGACATCCCACCCATACCCTGCAGCAATCACATATTACTTTAACAGTTTGACTAAGCCACAAGCAGATACTGAGAATGGCTGGCACTCGCCACAACACTCCCTTGTGCATGCCCAAATATGCATGTATGCAAGAGTGTACACAGGGAGCCCAAAGTTAAAGGAACAATGGCAGAACCAATACATCTTATCATCACTAAGGCATCAATGAAACTGGAGAGACAAAATGCCATCAATTAAAATATACTGGGATAAAGATTGATGAGATTTTTTTTATATTTTGATAAGCGAAAATTTTTATTGAAAAGAGGGAAAAGGAATCCCTAAAGAATCAAACAAGAAAACCAAAGCCTGCGGGACAAATAGCAAGCTAGACCCAAGACCCCAGCTTAAAGAGGGGTACCCCCAATGAGATCAGTCCAACTCCTACAAACATCCCCAGCCCTTTAGTCCCCACACCCTTCACAACAAGGAGCCCAATAACAAATCAAATTCTTGGCTCTTCTATACACTTGGAACAAGGGCTCAGCATGCCCTTCAAAAACCCTCATGTTCCTTTCCATCCAAATAGACTAGCACACCACCGCTGGAACGTACCTCTGACAAGGACATGGGAGCAAGGTGGGACCCACATTTGGCTTTGGTGGGGTCCACGCATGGAGGGATTTATAGAAAATGCAATGTTATGTAGGTTTAGTAAGTCTCTAATGGGGGGTAACATTTATTTTATGTGTCCATGTAATAAGGCCAATAGTGCCAAGATGTTGGTTGGTTTTTTTAGAGTAATCTCATTTGTTATGTTTACCCCACTTTTTCAAAAGGTAAAACTTGTCAATTTGGCTTGATTTTGGAGTAGTTAGATAGGTTATTCAGTTACTTTTCTAACGAGTCCAAGATTGCACAAATTCGATGTGATTTGGAAAAGTTATGATCAAATTACTAAGGGGGTGTCAGTAAAAACGGGAATAGTGTTTTTTTATTTATAAAGTTTTCAGATTTAGTTGTTTTAATTTTAGGAAAATGAGCTTTTTAGTTTCATATTTTAGAAAACTTGGCTAGCAAGTTAAGGATTTTAGGAGGTTTCCAATTTTGGCAACTTTTTAATTGTTTAAGCTTGCAAGCCTATTTAAAGGGAACCCTTCCCCATAATTTTACAATAAATGAATAATATTTGAATTTTCATAAAGTTTTCTCTCTCTTTGGTATGTGAAAGCTTAGAGCAAACCCTAGAAAGGGCTTAGGATCTCCTAAGTTAACGGTGGTGGTGGAGTCCAGCTCCTTCCCTTCGAATTAAAAGGTTATCTTTTTCCTTCTTCTCTATTTTGGTTACTTTGCAATTTTTCATAAATCTTTTATTGTTTCCGCTACGTCACTTTGGGTTTTATTGATAATTATTGGCTATCATTCTACATCAACTTTGGTATCATCTCTATTGTGCTGCATCAATTTTGGTATCAAAGTCAGGTTTCAACTAATCCTTATCTAGTTGTAATATCGGGAACCCTGAAACTTTTGGAAAGGTGTCTTGAAAATGTTTAACTTTGAAATTTTGGGAAAATGGCCTAAACCTTGAAATTTTGGAATATTGCCTAAACCCTAAAATTTTGGAAAATGACCTAAATTCTAAAAAATTTGGAAAAGACTCTGAACTCTGAAATTTATGGAATCCCTAAAAAGTTGAAATGGTTCTTGTAGTGAACACCAAGTTCGTTTTTCCTTCGGGGAAGACAACTAAAATAGTTATTAGTGGCTAGTTGATCAGAACCTTATTTCTACATCTGTTGTTGAAGAGCTCTTATAAGATCCAGAAAATCAAATATATTGTGGATATGTTAAGGATCGTGTAGTCGCTATTCAATTCCATCATGGAAGAGTCTACTTCGACAGTGTTGATTACTTAGTATGTGATTTCCCCTTAACTGACACATCAGTGATTTTAGGCAGACGGTGGATTAAGGAAAGAAAAGTTACTTTTAATAAGAAGATTCAAGTGTTACGAATTTTTAACCATGATGTATGGTATCATCTCCAACTTAAACCTACTAAGAAGGTGCCATTAATTGTAACTAAAAGTTATCAGAATTCTACAGATAAGAAGACTGAAAAGAGCTTCAATGCAATTAAGGAAGAGTCCAAGATAGAATTCAGTGAACCTCCAGATCGAATCTTGTTCAAACCAGAGCTGTCTAATGAAGAAGGCAAGCCTGCAACTAGTGAGGAGGGTGAGGATCATGTTGCGGAAGTTGTTAACTCCAAACCTACTATTATGGAACATAAAGCTGAACCAATAAATGTGGAAGAAAAGTTTGAGGTGGAAAGTTCAGAAAAGTGAAGCAAAGATCACAGATGAGGCCATTAGTGCGGAAGAGGCTGAAATAACTAGTGATGATCAGTTTGATGAGTTAATGAAATCTACAGATGAGTGCTTCTTTGCTGCCCCAGTTTGTGACCAGCCACCTGATGATGATATTTCAGATCCAATTCATAGTGAGATTCAGCTCATTTTCACTGCTACACCAATTCCTGACTTTGTGATGGTTCCCAGGATTGCTTTTCCAGTGCATGTTCGGCAAGATGAGTACTATGAGGTATTTCTTTTATCAGTTGTTTATCAGAAGGCAGTTACTTATTTTGAAGTCTTTCTTATATCAAACACTTGTAAGATGATAGGTTTACATTACAACCCGATAGTTGGAGGGTACAGTTCATGGTTAATTGGTACAAATTCTCACATCATTCTAATTATTTTCCTCTATAAAACTTGAGGTTGAGTTTTTTTTAACAAAGGGGTTTAATGAGGACATGGGAGCAAGGTGGGACCCACATTTGTCCTTGGTGGGGTCTACGTATTGAGTGATTTATAGAAGATGCAATGTTATGTGGGTTTAGTAAATCTCTAATGGGGTTTAACATTTATTTTGTGTTCATGTAATAAGGCCAATAGTGTCGAGATGTTGGTTGGTTTTTTTAGACTAATCCCGTTTTTTATGTTTACCCCACCTTTTCAAATGACAAAACTTGTCATTTTGGCTTAATTTTGGTGTAATTGAATAGGTTATTCAGTTACCTTTCTAATGAAACTAAGATTGCACAAATTTGATGTGGTTTGGGAAAGTTATAACCAAATTACTAAGAGGCGTCAATAAAAATAGGAATATTGTTTTTTTATAAAGTTTTAAGATTTAGTTGTTTTAATTTTAGAAAAGTAAGCTTTTTAGTTTTATTATTTTAGAAAACTCGGCTAGCAAGTTCAGGATTTTAAGAAGTTTCAATTTTGGCAACTTTTTAATTGTTTAAGCTTGTAAGCTTATTTAAAGGCAACGCCCCTCCTCATAAATTTACAATAAATGAATAATATTTGAATTTTCAAAAAGTTTTCTCTCTTTGGTGCGTGAAATCAGCAAACCTAAAAAGGGCTTGGGATCTCCAAAGTTAGCGGTGGTGGTGGAGGTCAACCCCTTCCCTTTGGGTTAAAAGGTTATCTTCTTCCTTTGTCTTCTCTATTTTTGTTACTTTGCAATTTTTCAGAAATCTTTATTGTTTCCGCTACATCACTTTGGATTATATTGATATTTTTGTCTATCATTCTACATCAACTTTGGTATCATCTCCATTGTGCTGCATCAGCCTCTGAATCCGGTTCCCACGACACAAGAAAGCCATAACCTGCCAAACAGCTAGGAGAGATATTAAATCCCCCGGGAGAACCCAGTAAATCACAAAGTCCCTAAGAACCCTAAATTAAAGCTCCCAGGAAAAAGGGGCAATGGATAAGAATATGGTCCACCGACTCACCATTCTCCTTGCATAGGCTATAAATATTAGTAAGTATAAGGCCTTTCCTTTTAAGCACATTAATTGTGGAGATCTTTCCCAAAGTAGCTACCCACATGAAGAACTAAATCTTCGGAGGAACCAGGGAATACCAAATATTCTTCCAAGGGACTTGGAGGTCAGAAGAATTCCCAAAAAAAGGGGTTCCTAATCGCACACAATAGGACCCATCATAGCCATTCTCCCAAATCTTCCTGTTTTCCTAGTTTGGTCTCCCAGTCACACATTTGAGCCTCCCAAGCAGCGAAGCAATAGCTGGCACCTCCCAATCAAACGTCGGGTGCCTCAGGATAGGCTACCACCCCACCAACCCATTACGGGTTTCGAATTACTCCGACACGAGAGCTTGAGGATTTGACACCAACCGAAAAACCGAGGGGAACTCACACTTCAACGGTCTCCCACCACACCATTTATCCAACCAAAATTTCGTATTCTGGCCATTACCAACCTCCATCCTCAAGCCCTCCTTTAAACTCCGAGAAAAATCTCATGATGCCATTCCAAGGGCTGGTTCCATACGGCCCTTTAACCGTGCAAGGGCTACCATCCACCTACTCCCCATGCCTTGACACCACCACCTGTCTCCATCTATTGTCTAGCTCAATCCAAAACCTCCAAATCCATTTGCATAAAAGCACTTTATTCAAAAGCTCCAAACGTTTTAAACCCAAAGATTGATGCGATTTGATGTTCTAAATTGGAATAACTACAATAACTACAACCTCTTGGTTAAGGAAACTCAGACAAAAGAGCAAGCAAGTCCTACCAATGGGTCCTTCCATATTTTCACAAGTGCAAACCATCAAAATACTTTAACTTGGATTTTTTTTTTTTTGGGTGGGGGGGCCTTCTTTTTCCCATTAAAATTATATAGTTCAATGGTCCAGCAACTAGAAATGACATCCAACTGACTCCACAACACAGGGGGACACTTTAGCGAGGTCCAAGAGTTAGGAGGACTTCTTGTATTTGGAATGCTTCGCCTCCTTTGTAATTTTCTGTTGAGGGTCTTGGTTGTTCTCTGTTTTTCCTCTGACCTTTTGTTCATTTCTTCTCTCCTTTTCTTTTTGATAAATTGATCAAATCATCAATTAGCCCCCCCCCCCTCCCCCCAACGAAAAGCAAGTACAAAGGAACACAATAAATCATCCCACAACCTTATGTAATGATTTGTAAATAGCATAATATGGTCCCAAGAAAATGAAGGGTCCAGAGCAATTAAAAATAAAACTTGTTGTTCCCTTTAGACAGTATACATGACTCACCTACTTATGGATTTGGACAAGTCAATCAATGGACCATCATTTGAATGGGGTGTGGACTGAAAAATAGAACAACCAGAAGACCTTAACCATCTGATATCGAAATATACTCGACCAGATAAAAAGAATATAACAACAGTACAAGGAAAATAATATATCGGGCAATTAAGTGTGTCTGGCTGGTCTGCTTTGTGGTATGTTTCCCATCCAATAGATAGCTCATTGTTTGAATTGCCTGTATCAATGAGTCAGCAGGTAACGTGTACAATGTGGGATGTAGGATGTATCCATCTTGTTTTTTTTTTTACTCAATCGTTGATGCTCCATGGAGCATCACATTTCTTCTCTAAAAAAATATCACTTGGATCCTTACCTGGTGTAGGCCGGACAATTTGAAAAATAGACAAGCTGCAATTAAATAGGAAAAAAAAAAAAGTTATTACAATCCATTGGTAGTATTACCAATTCTAAACACCAGAAATTTGCACATAAATTCTTTTCCATTGATGAATATAGTACAAAGTTAGGCAATGCCATTGAGAACACCGAAAAACAAAAAGCAATATCTAAGATGCCATTATCCATGGTCCAGGATCTTTCCTTTCAAAATAACATATGCCAATTGCAATATTTATTTATTTTTGAATAAGAATATTCAAAAGACTGTAAGAGATTTACAATCAACAAGAAACTTTTCAAGCCGGTCAAAGCAAAAACTAGGGAATCCCATTCAAAAATGAAATCCTGGTAGTGGTTTCCTTCAAAAGATTTCAAATGGAAAACAAAAAATACATAAGACCCTTAATGCTCTTTGGGAATTTTTCAAGGTCATCACTTACTCCATTAGACGCTCTAGCATTCTATTCCTTCCAAATTATCAAACAAAAATGCAAACAGGGTGATTCACCGATAAATTCTACCTTTGTCAGTGAAATTCTCATTGGTGTGGGAATGGTAGACTAAAGGATGAGTTTAGATGATTTATTTGCTAGCCTTGGAGCCTCTTAGTATAGTGGCTGACAATATTAATCATAGGGGGAATGGGAGTTGGTGTCCCACGTTTAGAAGGATGTTAACAATTGGAAGTGGGAAGATTGGTTGCAGTTGTTAGGTCTTTTTTATGGTTTCCAGATGTCTATTGGGGTGGGGATAGAAGAGTTTGGAGTCTCAATAAGAACGGGAACTTCACTAAATCTTTTTATGGGAGTTGGTGTCCCAAGACTTTGACATATGGATTCAAGTGATTCCTTCTTTTTATTTAGATGGTCTTTTTGGATAAAATTCTGACTCTTGGTCATCTCAAGCATCAAGGGTGGCATTTGGCAAATAGATGTGTGCTATGTGTTATAAAGGAGTCAGTTGATCACCTGTTTATCCATTGTTAGGTGGTGTGGAACATCTGTAACACTTTTTCTCTCATTTTAATGTTCATCGGGTCTTTCCGCAAATTTTTTATGATCTTGTTTCTGGCTGGTGGGTTAATGGGTTAATTGACTGCTCTCTGATGATGTGGAGGTTCCTTCCTAGGGAGATTTTGATGTGGAACAAGATGGGAAACAATAACAAATAACAGAAAAATAATCTAAAAAATAAACTATTGGATTTTTGGACCAGGGCACATCAACAATTTTACAGATTTTGATAAAATTATGAAAATACCCCTTTCGGTAGTCAGAACTTTATGAAAATTTACAGATCAATAGTACCTTATTTAAGGTGTCTAGGGTTAAAATTTCATGAATTTTGGATAAGGTTTGGTCAGTAAAATTTAAGAATTTCAGAAAACTAAAGGTACTTTAATGGAGGTTTGACAGAAAACAGCAAGGTATCTTTTACAATTATGAGAGAATGAAGAAAGGGAATCATATAGATTTTTTGAAACTTAGTAGTGTACCAAAAGGAGAGTAAAACCCCCAAAGAAAATCAAACAAAAAGCCCAAATGAGATGGTTCATACAAGTAATCCATCTTAGGCCTTCCACCGCATTTACCTTTACTCTTGTGAAGTCCAGACAGATCTTTAAGTGGAAATTGTGATGGAGAGCGACCGCATCAAAATTCGAGGTCAAATTTCTTCCCACCCCAGGAGATTGATGCAGACAATATAAATAGACTTTTGTATGTGTCACCAAACAAGAGAGTGAGGTTCTAGTTGTGTGGGTTATTTAGGGTGTCTTAGGGGCTGGGTAATCTTGTAATAAGGCCTTTTGTGCCATGAGTAAATTGGGTTTTTAGGACAAAGGTATTTTTGTAATAAGGCATTGTAGTTTTGCATCTATGAAAGTCTTGGGCATCAAGTAAGCCAGTATTTTTAAGACTTTCTAACTTGGTTTCTCGAGTTGTACTAAGTAGACAATGAATTTATGAATTAAAGTTTGGTTTTGTTGGGTTTTTTCCCTTCTTATTCCCCCCTTCCCATGGTGTAGCTATGTGGACTAGCTAGAGTTCATCCCCATGTTTCTTCCTCTCTTTCTTATTCTAGTCTCATCTTCTCCTCTCCTCTTATTCTTCTATCTTCTCCTCTACTTCTCATTTTCTAATATCTTCTTCTTCTACCTACATCCCTACTCCTTCAATCTCTATTTGTTGTTATGATATCCAAATTATTAAAGACAAGTTATTGGATTTCTGAGATTTGCTGAAGTTTTTGGCTGGAATTTTGGAGCAAACCTTGGGACCAAATCGCAGCCGAGGTATTATATTCTCTATTTAAGCAAGGTTTTCTCTTAAGTTATCCCTTGCTTGAATCTGAAATCGTATTTAAAATTCTCTTTAATTCTGTAGCTTAGAATGCCATAATTTATGTTGCTTTAACAGAATTTTCTGGAGTACTATTCCATAAAAATCATCCCTCAATTAAACCCCTATTTCCTCCTTTTGTGAGGATTTTTCTTTCCCATCTATCCCCTCTCTTCTCCCTCAAACTCCTCTGAAATCTTCCACCATTCTGTTAAGATCCCAGTCTAGAAAGTTATTATGTTTTATGTAAATTTTATCAAAGTTACACTACAGACTGATATTTCATAGTTTTTTTTAGAGAGATGATATTTCATACGTTTTATCAATGATCAAAATTTGTTGAAATTTTGTATGGTGATCACTTTTAGACCTATGTAAACGCCTGTAAATTTTCATAAAATTCTGACACGTCTATAGGAGTATCTTGGTATTTTCACGGTTCTGCCCTGAAATTCCAAAAACCTAAAACAGCTCCTTCTCACCCTCGTTTCTCTTTCTTTTCCTCATCTATTCCTCCTAATTCTCCTCTAATATGATACCCTGTCCACTTTTTCCCATTATTCTAAGTTTATTATTTGGGTGAGCTTAAACTCAATTCTTGGTTACATTTAAATTCAATCATTGCTTCCACACATTTCATTGGGCCTACATAAGCAAGATATACAAGCTCTTCGACTGCCAACATCAATTGGTATCAAAGCTTGATATATCCTACACTGCTGAATCTGGGGGCTTTGCAAGAACAGTCGATTTTCTACCAAATCCTTCTATGAGGGCCTGAGATGAGGACATGGAAGATAGGTGGGACCCACGCATGGAGAGGAACATGGAAGCAAGCCTAGGAGATGACATAGAAGACTTCATGGAGTTTAGGAGAGTTTTATAAGCTTTTATCGAGTTGTTTTACAGTTTAGTAGAGTTAGGATATAGCTGGTATTTTGGTTTTGTTTAAGTGAGGGTATTTTAGTCTCATTACTGTTTTTTTATGTTGTAAGAAGGGAAAGGTTTGTATCTCACGTTTTAGGAAGGGAGAGGCAATGAATCCTCTTTTGAAAAACAGTGAGGTGTTGTCTTTAAAAAGGAGTCTTTCCCACCGCTTTCAAGGAATGGAATATGAATAAAAAAAGATGCGTTAGCAGCTGGTTTTCCTCTTGAACAACTGAGGATCCTCTTCTCAGGGTACTTGTACCAAACTGTGACCCACGGTTGGTGATTTCCATGGGCTGTGATGGTTGGTGATGACCTCACAATAGGTACTTATCTTCCCCATATTATCTCCTTTCTCTCATCTTCTTCTTCTCCCTCTTCATCTCTTTTATTTTGCTGGTTTTTTTTCTCCATTAAAATTGTTGTCTATACTCAGAAAATTCCTTCACCCTCTCTTCTTCTTCTTCTTCTTCTTCTTTATCTTTGTTTTTTTCTTACTTGCTGTTTTCTATTCTCTGCAATCCCATTCTCCCCATCTTCTCCTTTAACTTCATCTCTATAAACCAACTGTTATATGATCACAACCCATTGTACAATCTATAGACAACATTCTTGGAGGCCTCAACCAAGAAAATCCATTCCCTCTTCATCCCACATCCTGCGGACACATCATCTTTCCCATCCCATGCTAGTCCTGTTTTAAAAATATGTATAAAACCTAATCATAGTGCTTGCAGCTGCCTTGGGATCAATGTCTGCTGCTTTTCTGTTCATACCTCTACACTGGGTGCCTCCCACATGTTTGTCAAAATTCCTGATTGAAATCAGATTTGGTATTTTGTGCTTTGAATGGTCTAAAATCCCAGTATATAATCCTTCCTTAGGCCTCTGTTCTTTCTGATAAACCCCAATATTGTGCCTTCAAATTAACACCAAAATAACCCTGAAATCATATACTGTTACAGCGTTATCTCTTTTAGGCCACTGCCATGTATCTTCTCTCAAAACCTGATCCTACAAGTGCTTATACACTTGCTGTTTTGCCCAAGCTGAACTCAAATAGTTCCATCTGTTGACACCTTTTATAGCCTATCACATTCCTTATAGCTGAGCACAGCCTTGTTATAGACCAGTGGGTGTCTACATATATGTAACAGCTTTATTCAAATTCAGATTGAGTCTTTGAATATATCTTTTAAGGGTACCTAGCCTCAGGGGATTCCGTCAAAAATCAACTTCTTTATTTCGACTACCTCTTTGGACAAAATTCTTACTTTTGACCATCTTAAAACAAGAGGTCGCATTCACCCATTAATGGTTTTGAGCAACCAACCATATCATTTCTCAAAGAAAATAAAAAGAGGTTTGATTAACCATGGATGTGAAGAGGCGCTTTCTTGAGGTGGAGGTGAAGAGGTTTGAGGTGGTGCTCGAGGATGGTTGTTTCTCCATTATTGAACAGGGAAAGGGTCGTCCAAGACGTATTTCTTTTCCCAAATTGGTGGTGGGAAAGGTGGCAAGCTTCTGTAAGAATGCTTGCGATGGTGACCTATCCCTGGAGGTGCAGGAGAGCATTCATTACAGAGGAGGCTCTTTGTTTTTGTCTCGGAGGATGTACGCTTGGGGATGCTTTATACGTTTGTGTGAATGGAGGTTGAAAGAGAAGGACAGGTTTATCATTGTTCTAGCCGGGGAAAACGGTGTGGGTTGGGAAGGTCTACTGGAAATCCGTCTTGTAATGGATGATGCGGTTAAGCCCCAAACTCATCAAGCGTTCAACATTGGGGCAAATGGTGGCTCGCAACCCCATTGGGTTCATCCGCCTGAAAATCAAGCATTGGAACAGGGGTGGTGGAATAATGTGGTCGAGTGTGATGTGTGGGGGCTAACTATGACCTGGAAGATTATTGGCTCAATTTTGGCTCACCATGTTCGTAAAGAAGGGGAGGATAATTGATGCAGTACAAAGGAGAAGATACCACAAATTGATGTACAGTGTTTTTCCAAAGCCTTAAATATTTTAAAATAAAGGATGCGGAAGCAAAGAAATCAAGAATAGAGTTTAGAAACAAACAAGTAGACACGAATATTTAAGAATCAGAAAATAAACTCACAGAAAAAAGATTAGAAGGATTTAGAACAGAAAAAAAATGATAAAATAGAAGAAAAGATCCCAAAAGGGTATTTCTGTAATTTTAGACAGAAAGTCCAAAAATTACCAAAATGCCCCTCTAATGCATCAGAAAATTCTGAAATTTTTATGGTCGTTTCTGATGTCTAACAGAGTTCTACAATTAAAATTTCATGAAATTCCGATAAGATTTGATGGATCAAATCAAAGAATTTCAGAAAAAAGTGAAGGTGCTTTAATGGAGGTTTCAAGAGAAGGAAGAAGAAGAAGAAGAAGAAGAAGAAGAAGAAGAAGAA
>JAOXJP010227298.1:0-11329 GCA_025762735.1 Platanus orientalis | reverse complement strand
CATGTATAGAATGGTTTTATTAGAATTAATGAGGGTTGTTAGTTTAATGAAGTGGTTAGTGTAATTATGAATGAATAAATGGTTTATACTTATATAGAAAACGATATGAGAAGTGATTTATGCCATTTTTTGTTAATTATTATTATTTAGTTACGTATACAATGGTTTGATTAATGAGAATGAATTAGCTTAACTTTGGAAAACATGAGTAATTGAGTAGTTTAGATGGGATATGGAACAAGTCGAAAATGGACAGAATATGAAATATTTGAAGAGAGTTTTGAGTGATTTGAGGCATGATTTTATGTGCATGATATTTTGGTTAAGATTAATGGAGAGTGATTAAATTAACTTTGAGATAGATGAATGATTATGAAAAAAGAATAGGTAGGATATGAGAGACATACAATAATTAACCGTAGATATATGTGCATGTAAAAAACTAGACATGAATCCTTGACTTTGTTAGTGAAAGTATGACTTGACTGACCAAACATTCAGTCGTGATGTTATGTTCAGTTGTTGAGTATCCAATGGCTAGTTGAGCCAGTGGGGGCTAAATTGACTATTGGAACTAAGAAATAGTTAGTTTAAATTCAAGCATGCAAGCATACAGTAAAAGAGTTCGGCCATCAAGTCCTAAGACTAAATGTCTAAGCTATTAAGTGTAACTTAAGCAACTCTAACCTAAAAAATGACTACATATGCATGTTTCTTTGAGATTCTAAAAGTCAAGCATGAAAGTTTAAACACCTCCCCAAAAAAGATTGAATCATGGGATGATGACTAGTTTGGGTAACTCGGTCTAGCCACGCTGACATAGCAGTCACTGCTCAAACGTTGTTCCCATCCTATGTATGATCCAATGTCAATTCATTGGTGGGTAATGACTTAGATTGGGGTAAATGAAAGTGATGTATTGGTGCAATGTCGTATCCTATGGACTCATTTTGTACAGAAAAGTAAATCAAACATGTATTCATACAAGTTGCTTAAGGTAAATTTAATCCTATTAACTAGTTCAAGTTGTTCTAGATCTAAAATGAGCATGTTTCTTACCTAAGCATGGCAATTTTAAATAAGTGTTAAAGATGGAGTGTTATCCTAACTGATTAATGGAGTGACCTAAGTCTAATCAAAAGCACTTAGACATTTGAGAGCAAGTAGACATGTGAGCAATGTAGGCATGTGAGCATGTATATAAACAATGAAAAACATGTATTCAAAATAATTTAAAACATGTACATGTAGAGATCAAACAATCCCCAATGGAGTCAACATCTTGTGGACATTGGGGATCAGGGGGGCTTCAGATTCCCCCACCTGCCTGTGGTTCGAAGCCACACTATGGTTCAATGGCGATGCGTGAGGGTTACTAACCTTAGGGTTAGGATTTTTCAGGAGTTGCCACCAACCCAAGGTTAACCGATGGAGTTAGACATCGGTTCTCCTCTTTGGGGGAGGAGGAGAAGTCTAGACCCATAGGTCTAGGGGTTTAACTCCTAAAACTGGTCTACATTCCTGAGATAAATGGTAAGTTGTTTAGTTGCATTTGGGGAAGGTGTTAGGCAACTCAAATACCCATCTCTTTAGGGTTTCTTCTCTCATTCATACATATTCTAAGTTATGTTGAAGTCCATGCTTGTTAAACGTAAAGTTATTGGTCTGGACCACTCTCGAGGTGTGATCATTATACTTGCACCTGAGACATAGTGTGAAGCCGCCTACATACCCGATCTTGTGTGGTTCCGGTGTTCCTAGGGTTTTGTCGGGATTAAATTGCATGTAGTTCTAGGGGTTTGTTGTGTGTTCAAATCTTGATAGTTAAGTACATCTGGTTGTGAGAGTGATTCAGGGTAGATTCATTTTGTATACTTACAGAGTACTCCGCGTTGCTACAAATGTGAATTAGTTAGTGAAATAGGGGTCGGGACTATATTGTACCAATGTGTGTAGTTTAATAACCTAATTAGGCTATGGCCAAGTATTAGGGTCTTTGGGTCGTGAACCACTATGACATGACCTTAAGGTAAGGTGGAGACCGTAAAAGGTCAAGACAGGTCAAAAGGTAGTGATTGGGTAGGGTGACTCGACCTAACCGCACTGATGTAATAGCCACAACACAGTCGTTGTCTCCCAAGTAAAATCCGGGTATTGGATGCAATTGGGATTTACAAGCGTATAATCAACCTTACTATGATTATTGGAAGCTGAAAGAGGCATTTACAATAAAAGGATCCCTAGATTATGTCTATGGAATGAAATGGTTCAAAGATAATATGATTAAGGAATGGGATTAAGCTAGAAATAAGAGGTGGATTTTATTTATCTTTCACAAGCTTAAGGCCTGAATTTTACTCTAATGTATGAATTTAATTCAGGATGAAATTTAGGCATTGATTTTTGGGTAGACCAAGAACTAACCTTAGGTCTTTAACTTGTCTCTGTGGGTCCCAATGTTGTGGGACCCTTACAGAGGGATGAACAACTCTCTCTAAGGTCAAGTTGTTCAATCTTAGAGGTTGGGACCTCTATAGATATAGAGATTTACCCCAAAAGAAAAGGCCAAATTAGTTATCTCACACAAGCTTAACGCTTGCATTTAACATTGACGCATGAATTTCTCAACACCTAAATTTTAATTCAAAGGAAATTCAGGCATCAGTTGTTGGAAGTTAGAAACTGATCTCTGGTTTTGAGCCCTTTATATGGGTCCTAAAAGGGTGAAAAGCTACAAATAAGGGTGGGCCCCTTCTATGGTATATGGACTTTTCCCTAGGCCCAAAATGAAAAGCCAAACATTTAAGAACATTATGATTTTTAACATAGGCTTGGTGCTTGAAATTCATCCTGATGCTTGATTTATTCTCCACGCCTGAATAAAATTTCAAGCGTTGGGACGAAAACAGGGCCCACAAAGGTGCCTAAACACATAGATGGATTCCAAGGTATCATTTATTTGTGTATAGGCTTATAGAAGGTCAGGGTTCATTGAGGTGGGTCCCAGATCCCAACGCTTGAATTTCTCTCATGCCTATATTTGTTGCCAACGCCTGAATTTTAAGAGGTTAAAATTCAGGTGTTAAGCTTGGACAGCTATGTTTCGAAGGACATATCTTTCTCCATAGAGATCCAAATTGAGCGTGGTTGATCAATTTAGAAAGCTAAGAGAAAGATGTTTCCAACCATATATAATAAGCCTATAGTTACTCTAACTCCTGATTGTCATTCCAATGCCTAATCTTTCAATGCCTAAATTTTAATTCCCTAAAATTCAGGCATTAGGTTTTGGACAGTTCGCACTCCAAAGGGCTTATCTCTCTCTATAGAACTTTAAATTGAGCATGGTCAGTCAATTTAGAAAAGCTAAGAGAAATATATTTCCAACCATATATAATGAGCCTACATTTAATCTAAGGCATAATTTTCATTGCAATGCCTAATCTTCTAATGCTTGAATTTTAATTCACTAAAATTTTGGCATTCGGTTTCAGACAGTCTGCACTTTGAAGGGCATATCTCTCTCCTTAGAACTCTAAATTGAGCACGGTTGGTCAATTTGAAAATCTAATAGAAAGACCTTTCCAATCATATATAATGAACAAACATTTACTCTAATTCCTGATTGTTATTCAAATGACTAATCTTCCTACGCCTAAATTTTAATTCCCTAAAATTCAGGCGTTAGGCTTGAGCAAAATCTAGCAACCTTACCTCAGCCATTTAGGCCCCTTACCAATGTTGAAAAATTCTAAAATTTTTTATGGTGATAGGGAACAGTATTAAGTGTATTGTTTTCAAAAAACATAACAAAATTATAACTACAAAAATCACAAAATATTCTGCACTATAGGTGGGTAAAGAAGGAACACAGAACTAGTTTTTAGGGTAGGTTTGGGGGGACTATTCCGAGGTCCAAACCTGCTATAAAATTCACCAAATTTTTACCATAGGTAGGCTAACATCCTAGGAGCCTACCATTAAAATTTGAGCCGATTTAGCTTAGTACAAAAATAAAAAAATCTAGACTGGCCAAAGGTAAAAAATAACATCCAATGGAGACAGTTTTGTCTCCACTATGTAACCCGAATTTAAAGCATATCATATGGCATATTTGAAACATCAAAGCAGTATTAAAAGATAACTAAATGAGGCTTAGAACCTAAGATAAACAAAGTTGGGACTTACCTTACTTGGGCTTGAGGGATTAGGGCTTGGATTTAGGCTTTTCTCCTTCTTCCTATTCTTTTCCTCTATTTCTCTCTTGTCTAATTTTTCCAACCCTGTTGAGTACTAATTTTGGGATATTTATAGACTTAAAAGGGTTGAGCCAAGGGCCAAGATTGAACCATGGGCTTAAGAGGATAAAGGGTTGGGGTTGGTTTGGTTTACTTCACATGGATTGGTGACATGGACTAATGGAAGAGGGGGTAATGCTCACTCATCAAGATGGCTCCCTATGATTGGTTGAAGCCAATCAAAGGTGGGGATGCCTTTATGCTTGTTTGACCAAGGGTGTTGATTGGTTTGATTTTCTTCACATGGATTGAATCCATGTGACATTAGATGGGCCAATGAGAGGTGGCCACATGGTAGGGCTGATTAATGATGCAATAATTTTGGAAAAAGATTTGGATTGATGATGCAGTAATTTGAGATTTGGATTAATGATGTAGTAAATAAAGATTTCAAAAAAAAATTTCACATCTATTTTATTTTTTTACTTGGTACTTGCGGACACATTGGTCAACCGGATTTACAATCCAACATCTGTAAACTATCAAAAGTAGAATTTCTGATACATTTGAAAAAAGCTTCATTGAACTATAAGAAGGGCAAGATGATAAAATTCTCTACCAAAATCTTCACAAAATATGTGCAGGTTTGATCAGTAGAGGTGTTGTTGCAAACAGTGAGTTAATTACATATGTATGCAGGGAGAAACATAAAAAACTATTTTTTTAAGGAAAATTAGACCCGTGTAGATACTAGTTAGGTATCTACTCGAGTTTGCTTTTTGACCTTCTGAGCTCTATTGGTTGCAATCAGACAGTGGCTTTCAAGTTTCCCAAACATTTTGGTCACACTAGCATGATCAGAATTAGGTTTCAGAATGAGTTTGAATAAAAACCCATGATGCAATGAACCTAAGAAATCTTGTATTTTGGATATGACAGGGTTTGTGAACAGGTGGGGCTCATTGTGAAAAAATGGTGGGCTACAGTGTTAGAGTCTTGAGAGTCTTGGAGCCACAAGAACTAACATAACATCATTCAGGTAAAGGGAAAAGCTTCAGGGATCCTTTGAGGGTCCATGGGTAAATTTTGAACGCAAAACAGTAAAATGGTAATTTTCTGCCTACAAGGGAAAAATGGTAAAAATGATAATTCTTCAGCTATGATGCTTCATGGTGAGAAGGCCTAAGGAGGCAGGATAATTTGGATAACTTGTGTAAAAATAATAATCTTTAGCTTTTCAAGACAAAAGGAAAAAATAGTAATTTTTTTTGCCTGTGATGCTTTGCTGGAGGAAGGCTTACATAGGTTGGAGAAACTAAAGACAGTGAAATTAGGGACTTAAAGTGTGGACCCTTATAGTCTCATTGGCGCTTTTAAGGTTTGATGTAGAATGGTGTACTCAGGCAGTTCTTTGGGGTGTATTGTACATGATATGATACGGGTGATGCTTTTTGGGACCAAAATATCTGGGGAAGACTTCACAAGAGATGCCTAACCTTCTAGAGTCCAGTTTGTTCTCCTTAAACTAGGGTTACCTAGAGTCTTGATGCCTAAGTACTACTTTGATGTTTTCTCATTCCATTAGATGACCCAAGTCAAAATTTTGGTGCTTACAAACCCCTTATGGGTTAACATATGTCATGTAGTACTTGACATGAGGTATATAGCACCTGGCATGTATATATAGTACTTAGTATATGCCATATGCAGGATTCAGTTTAGTTCATTTTGGACTCTCTTGTGGTTATCTTATGACATGTGAATACTCATTTTATAGTAGGGATACATGTTTAGTAAATGTGATATACTCTCATTCATACTTTGATTCTTTAGTTTATCTTGATTCCTTCTATTTGCTACTATGATTATCTTTGGCTTCCTTTTGTGTTGTATAAACTGCATACCCTCCCCCTAAGCCCGTCAAGCTTACCCCAATTGGCAGTACCCATAGATGTGTAGGTGCACAGGTTGGATTATACCTTAGGATGAGGGGAAGACGGTTAGAGATTGGACAACTAGCTCATACATTACACCTCAGTTTTCCATTTCAATTTTAGTTTACATATATGAGATGTAGTACATTTAGTGCTTTGTTCATTTGGGATGGGCCCCTTCGTGGGAAAGGATTATATATACATTATGGGCAGGTTTAGGCCTTTCTATTTTGGATGGTTATGAGATACTTTTGGATGGTCATGATTATATTTCTATTTTCATTGCACAAGATTTTAGATTACCATTGTTATTATTGTTCCACTACGATGTGATTATTATTTTAAATGGACAAAAATGGATGTAAAAAGATAAGCAATACATTATATGAAAAATGATACGTGAATAGAAAAGAGGGTTGATGACCCACTTCGAGCTCGTTGGTCTGTTTACTATGAGAAACAGGTTCGGGGCTGATCATTCCCTTGTCACAGATTTGAAGCCAGCCCACTTCTCAGCCCACAGATTTGGGTTGTAATAGTTTTACCTCTTTTAAGGAGTTGGAGGGTCTCGTGGACACACCAAATGATCCTAGGGTACCTTTTGGGTCATGGACTACTTTACACATAAGGGCGAAACACCATTCATAACTTTGGAGATGGAGTCCCATTTGATATGTTGCCTAACTTCTTGTGCATGCCATGGTGATGGCAAAAGGCATGCATTGGGAGAGGCACACTAACTTGAGCCCCTTCCTTTACTCCCTTTGATATGGAACTGTTACATGGGGAGACTCCTAAGTTGACCTCCAAAGAGGTCGCATAACCTACCTCATCCAAGGATCCTTAGTTCATGGTGACAGGCACATTGAACAGTTTCTATAAGAAATTGTACCTTATTAACCTTTGCACCTCATGTCACCTAGTATCAGGCCATTTTCTACTATTTATATGACTTTATTAAGGCTTTTAAGAAACGATGTACTATCTCAATACGAGCTTTTGTACTATATCATCTCATAATATTATTAGTATAACATTTTTACCCTTAGACATTTTTTGTCTCGATATGTGCCTTTTTACTTTTTGACTTGTAATTATATCAATAAGACATATTTTTTCTTTAGATATTTTTTTTGTTAGAGGCCATTTTCTACTATTTTTTGTCTCGATGTAAGCCTTTACTTTTTTGTCTCCACCCAAATCTTATCTAGGTCGTCGAGTTTAGCCATTATCACTATGCACTCATTAATGTGTCTCAAACTATTTTTTCAAGCCATGCTAAGCGTTTCCATCATCATTTTTATGGCCCCCATAGCATGGGGCTTCCTCATACAACACTTTACTAGTATGGAGGGTTTAAGAGAGCCCCTCCTTGGTACATGATTTTTGAAGTTTAACCCCTCACCATTTGAGGTCATTGTCTTGTAATTAAAACATAATTGTGATCCCTTTTCTATTTTTTGGGCTCTCAAGGTTCTGTAGCATTAGGGTGCTCCTTTGTGCTAACCTGCATTAGGCCCTCCCACATTTGAACTTTTTTGCTATCAAATTCTATCTATTTCAATGTGAATGGGGTCATCGTAGCACGTCCACACCAACAAGTGTCTCCCATGGCTGGGACTTCTTCCATTTCAAGTACTGGAACCAATCTCTGTTGATTCTTGGTAAAATTGCTTTGTTTAGCTTTGCTCATAATGCACCCAACCATAAAGGTGCCTCTTGTCATTGCTTCCTTCATTTTGGTATCCTTGTCAAGTACTTATTCTTCTCGGAACTCAACATATGAAGTATTTCCACTGGTCATACCTTTGTAAGGTAAGGAAAGATTATTTTCCACACCTCTTGAATGACACGTGTCTAATCAATTGCGACTATATTGATATTGACCAACTTCGAGGGAGAGTCAGTATTTCCTACCTTATGTTGGGTCATATCTCAACCCATGATCTCAATCTCACCATCTTTATCGGGTTCTTAATCGATCGCGATTATGTTAACTGGCTTCGAAGGAGGACTAGTATCGACCCCTCCGTCTTGTGAAATTGATTAATTCACATGCTCAATTACCCTTTTGCTATTTTTTCCACACATCCACTCGATTACAGATGTGTTAGCATTGATAGGCTTCGAGGAAGAACCAATCTCGACCGCCTCATTTTGCAAAGTCTATCGGCTTACTTGCTTGATTATTGTTTTATTGTTGTTGCTATAAGAAGTGTTGAAGTTTATAAACTGATGCTTTTAAGGGGATCCATACTCAGAGTAAGGCCTTGTATAATTATGCACAATGATTTATCTATTAGCTGACTTATACAGTTGATCTAGCTTATCATCAATGTGGTCTTGACTATGCACTAGCCCTACAATTTGCTTGAGGCTTGGTATGCATGATCACTCAGGCATGTCGTCAACATAGCCTCGAGGCGGCAGATTTTGATTGTATGTTGGGTATCCATACTGTTGACCAGAGCCTTGATACAACTATCAATATGAGTTTTATTGATCCAAATGTGGTGTCCGAAGTTTGTATCTGTTTGGCCCATGAAGGCCACATAGATGATTCAACCTCTCTAGACCTCCATACTCTTGCTGAAAGTATAAAGTACCATCAAGACCATTACAACCCCTTGAGGTGATACCTAGGTCCTTTTTAGGACATAAGTATGTCTCGAGTCTTATCAGGTGTTGCGGGCTCACTATCTAGTTGATCTGGTTTTAGCCTTGAGGAGCTTACCCCTTGTGATCTACCAATTCCTTATTAGTCTCCCCATGTTGGCTGTCTATAGGATCTCAACCTGCTGACTATCGATACCATCCATCATTTGATCTTGCCCTCGAATCCCTTTGAGGTATCGGGCATGGGGAAAAAGAATCCTCCTTCATTGAACCATCTCTTGATCCTACGCTCTAGTTGTCTCCCAGATCGTAGTTCCTTAAGCATCGATAGAAAAACTGTAATAAACATCCTGGCTAGCCTGCCTGGTATGGCCTGAAACTCTCTATTGATCTCATTTACTAAGGCATCGTGTCCAACATCATGTTTTTTGGATGTCCCATACCAGGTCTTCATGAACAGGAGCCTTACTACTCTCAAGGGTGTCAAAATTTCTTCTACTTCGAGCTAGGCTCCAACTATGTTTGCCAATCCAAGTGTTGGTTGATTTTTAACCTTGATCGGTTGAACCGTGTGATTAAAGTAGGTTTGGTCCATGCCTCACTTAAGAGGAATTCCGCAAGCCTGAGGGGGAAAATGATGAACAAATGAAACTTCTATATATATACAAATTGATAGCACAATACAAATATTTTACCCAATCTAAAGAAGCCACAACTTTTATCTGAAGTGTCCTCATCAATAATGAGCAAGTCAAAGACAAGAATAAGGAATGAATCAAAATCAATACTTTGGAGCAAACTACAGACTAACTTACACTACTTTTACTCCTAACATAGATCAACCCATACTCCTACGATAAATCAAATTTGATCATGGTGTTGAGGATCTTTTCTTCTTTAATCTCTTGCCTATTTATACCGGTCAAGTTAGTTATGGCATCTTTCTTCCTCCAAGTCATTGGGTAGTTATCTCCCTTTTTCCTTCCTTATCAACCCAACTAATACCTCAATTCCTCACCGTGGCTCCACATGCCAGTCATGGGGTGCGTCGTGTCCCTATAGGCAACAACCCACATTCGTTTGTTAGGTGCATCGTGCACCTGCAAGCAACTACCTATGTCCGTTATATATTAATGATTAGGACAGGTGTCATTTCCTTGCAGCATTAGCTTCCCTTGTGTACCCTTTGGAATTGGGCTATGTATCTTCAATTCTTCATCCTGGAGAGTGCCCATAATGGGGTGCGTTGTGCCCCTGAATCAATGGCCCTACCTCTTGTACATATCTTTTGTTTTAATGGCTTAGACACATGTCAACATTTGACAAGACTTCACTCTTGCATCTGCACTCCATGTTCTTGTGCTAGTGGGAGGATTAGGAACTAGTGGCACCCTCGTGTCTTGATCTCACAAGTAGGATTTAAAATGGTAAATATAGAACCATTAACTTTAAGGTACTCAATTGGATCTAATAGAAGCATGCCATCATAAAGAGAAAGCTTGCTACCATGAGCAACATGTATAGAGTGAAGCTTGCAATTAAAGATATTTGATTGGTTTAGAAGAGCCATAGTATACTTATACTGATTAAAGGTGAGTGAAGACATAATCTGAGAGGCTTTTATTCCACACAAAAAAAAAAAAAAAATGCAAATTACAGAAATCATTCATAGATAATTGAATATCAAGGTGAGTATGATAGATGTAGAAGAGTCAAAGAGGTACTTGTTTTGATAATGTTGTCTACATAAAGAAGAATGCAAATGTCTCAACCCAAACAAAGCATAAACATGGATGAATCAGCCCTACTGCAGTAAAATGCATAGCAAGATTGGTGGAGCTAAAATGTTGAAACCACATTTTCTCAGCTTGCTTGAGACCATAATAGTTTAGGGAAACATAAATTGGTTGCAAGGGATGACTAAACCATGAATTGGTTTCATTATGATCTAACCCTTCATGTTAACTAAAACCCTTTATGATGTAGGCTAGAAATCAAGACTTGACAAAAGATTAAGTTGTAAGAGAAAGAAGAATATAACCACATTTTATTGAGATTCAATTAACCAAAACACCCAAATAGAGATCCCACTATCAATACCAAATTTTGGCTCGACTCCAAAGATCGGTGCTTCTCTTCAAGTCATCAGATGGGTAGACCAATTCCTTGCCAATTTTTGCAATCCACTCTCTTAGAGTTAAATTGATCCAAACCTTACTAATTGAATTAGGTTTCCTCACCATTTTCATTTCATTTCATTTATATTATTATTAGTATTTTATTGTATCTATTCATCATACTTATTATTATTATTATTATTATTATTATTATTATTGTTAAGATTATTATTTTATTGTTGTTAAATTGGTACTAGTATTATTTTTGTAATCACCATTATCTCAATATTATTTTTTCTTCTATCATTATCCTTATTTTTATCATTTTCAATATTATTTTCTTATTTTATCAATCTACTTATTATTATTACTGTTATTTTATTATTTATATATATATATATATATATATATATATATATATATA
>JAOXJP010227297.1:0-11329 GCA_025762735.1 Platanus orientalis | reverse complement strand
AAATTAGAAAATTTATGTGTAAAAATCGCTCACAAATAAATTGTTGCTTAAAAAACAATTATATCAATTATGGATGGAAGAAAAAACTAATATTTTGGATCATCTCAATGTTTTAAAAAAAAATTATTACTCAACTGTTAAGTGTTGAGGTGAAAATTGAAGAGGACAATACACTTCTTCTTTTGGCTTCTCTTCCAACTTCCTTTGATATACTTGTGACCACATTATTAATTAGGAAATACATTCTCAAGGTTGATGAGGTGACATTAGCTTTATTGGAAACTGAAACATTCTGAAAGCCAGGAAATGGTTCTCAAGTAGAAGGGTTGGTGGCTAAGGGTGAATCAATTTATTAGTGCAGGAGAAGTAAAGACAGATGGTCTGAAAACAAAGAAATGTGACCCTCAAGATCAAAGGAAAAAAATAACAAATTTGAATGCTATTATTGCAAAAAGAAAGGACATATGAAAAGAGATTGCAAAATATGTCAAAAAGATTTGGAGGACAAGAAAAAGAAAAAAGAACAATCTTCAAGTCAAGCTAACGTGGCAGTAGATAGTTTAGATAGTGATGGAGATCTTCTTTTGGTCAGTACATATATGAATTATGTTGCTAAAACATGGATTTTAGATACCGGTTGTTTTTATCACATGTGCCCTTATAGGGGATAGTTTGATACTTATAGTGCTCATAATGACGATACTATTCGAATTGGTAATAATGTAACTTGCAAAACCATTGGAATAAGAACCATTAAAGTTAAAATGTTTGATAGCATGGTAAGAACACTTGGGGAAGCTAAGCATATTCCCAACTTAAAGAAAAATTTAATTTCCTTAGGTGTATTAGACTTAAATGAAAATACTTTAACGACAACGGGTGAAGTTCATAAAGTCACTAATGGGGCTATGGTTATCATGAAAGAGAAAAATGAAAGAAATCTATACAAGTTGATAGAGAATACAGTTACAGATGGAACAGTTGTAACTATTCTTGTTGATTGTGATACTGATGATACCATTCTATGACACATAAGGTTAGGCCATATGAGTCAGAAAAGGTTGTTGGAACTTCATAAACGGAATTTTCTTACAAGGGTGAAAATATGTAAACTTAGTTTTTGCAAGTATTGTTTGTATAAAAAATAGTACATGGTCAGTTTCAAGATAAGACAAAATATGAGCATAAAAGTTTTAAAGTACATACATTTTAATGTGTGGGGACTCGTAAGTGTATCTTCTAAAGGTGAAGTTGTTTATTTTGACACATTTATAGATGACTTTTCTTGAAAGGTATGAGTCTATTTTATGAAGCAAAAATCTAAAGTTTTTACCAAGTTCAAGCGATCGAAAGCCGAAGTTAAGAAATAAATAGGAAAACAAGTCAAAAAATTTAATGACAGATAACTAGATAGAACATAAGGATAAGAAGTTCATCAAGTATTGCAAGGATGGTGGTATTACAAGACACTTTACTACACTAGGTGGGCCACAATAGAATGGTGTAGCAAAAAATGATGAACATGGCACTTCTTGAAAAGGCAAGGTGTACTAGATTGTAAGCAGGTTTGTTGAAAACTTTTTGGGCTAAAACAGTTGACATGATATGCTTTATTGTCAAAATATCATCATTAAATGCGATTAACTTCAAAATCCCAGAATAGGTTTAGACAGGTAAAACAGTTGATTATTTCATTTTAAAAATATTTGGTTGTCCATCCTATGTTCATATGCATAAGCAACAATAATCTAAATTGAATCCAAAGTTAAGGAAATGTATATTCCTTGGATATGAAAAAGGGGTAAAAGGCTATAAATGTTGGGATCTAGTTGCACATAGAAAAAGCATCAATAGGGATGATGTGTTCGATGAGGGGTTAATGTTAAAAGGAAATATGGATAAAGAAAATCAGTTGGTGGATTTTTATGCTAGTGAAAATTCAATCCAAATAGAGCTAGAGGATACAACGTGGCCAAGGAAGGAAAGGAATATGATAGAATCTTCTCAAAGGGAGTCTTTTAGCAAGATGGTATAACATTAGGAATAACAATAAGGTCTTGCTACAGGCAGTGACAAAATAACTCATAAGGCACCAATCAAGTATGGTTTTGAAGATATGGTAGAATTTGCTCTAGTTGTTGGTAATAGTGACCCATATTATTTCTAGGATACTATTAGTTGTAGGGATAAAAAAATTGAAAGACTAAAATGATAGAGGAAATAGAGTCATTGCATAGGAACAACACTTGGGAATAAGTAGAAAGGTGATTGGCTGCAAATAGGTGTGCAAGAAAAAAGAAGCAATATTAGAGAAAGAAGGTTAAAAGTTCAAGGCTCGGTTAGTGTCAAAGGGGTATGGACAATAAAAGGGAATTGATTACAATGAAATATTCTCTCAAGTAGTAAAACATACCTTAATCAAGGTGATGCTAGCCATGGTTGCTTTACTTAATTTAGAGTTAGAACAACTGGATGTGAAGCCAACGACATTCCTTTATGGTGAATTAGAGGAGCAAATTTATACGGAGCAACCAGAGGGATTTAAAGAGCAAGAAAAAGAGGATTTTGTTTGTAAGATTAACAGATCACTTTATGGGTTTAAGCAATCTCCAGGATAGTGGAACAAGCGCTTTGATTCCTTCATGGTATAAATTGGCTATATGAGGAGTCAATATGACAGTTGTGTTTACTACAAAGTTCTTGATGATGGTTCTTTTATTCTACTGATGTTGTATGTTGATGACATGTTGATTACTGCAAAGAATACACATGAGGTTGATTTATTAAAGTCCAAATTAAGTAATGAATTCGACATGAAGGGTTTAGGTGTTGTTAAAATGATCCTTGGTATGGAGATCTAAAGGGACAAGAATGCAAGAAAGCTTTGGGTATCTTAAAAGTGATATGTAGAAAAGGTGCTAGGGAGGTTTAGTATGAAAAACTCTAAACCTATAAGTCTTCTAACAAATCACTTCAAGTCATCTGCTAGCTTGTATCCTAATACAAATGAGGAAGTGGATGATATGTCCCAAGTACCATACATTAGTACTGCGGGAAGTCTTATGTATACAATGGTTTGCAGTAAGCCGGATTCTCACATGCGGTCAATTTGGTAAGTACTTAGATAATCAAGGTATAGAGCATTAAAATGCTATAAAGTGGATCCTAAGGTACTTAAAAGGTATGGTGAATTTTGGTATTTTATTTGAATGACATTAAAGAACAAGATAGGTTGTGGGCTATATTGATGATGCTGATTATGCAAGTGTTTTGGACAAGCAGAGGTGTACAACAGGGTATCTCTTTACTTTTGCAGGTGTGCTTATAGTTGAAAAGTGATGTCATAGCCAACAATTGCCTTATCTACAACTGAGATAGAATACATGATAGTCGTTGAGAGTGCGAATGAGGCTTGATGGGTGACAGGTTTAGTCACAGAACTTGGGTTAAAGCAAAAAATGTTGGTGCTGTATTGTGACAGTATGAATGTCATTCTCTTGGTGAAACATCAGGTTTATCATTCTAGAACCAAGCACATCGATGTGAGGTATCATTGGATACGAGATTTAATTGAAGACGGAAAGATAAATTTGATGAAGATTCACACTAAGGACGATGTAGCGACATGATGACAAAGCCGGTTACTATAAAGAAGTTCAAGCATTGCTTGGACTTAACTAATCTAGTTCGTTGTTGAAGATTAGTGGAGCCACCCTTACCAATTAGGGTGGGGTAGGTGCAAAGCTACATCATATATTGGTGTGGTACCAAATAACTCTATTGCACTATGATACTGGATAAAGACAACTACATGTGATTTTCTAAGGGGTTGAAAATAAAGTCAAGGTGAAGATTTGTTGATTTGTCTTTATCTTCAACAACAGCCGTTAGATCTTCTTATGATCTAACGGCTATAACTTGTTTGCATTGATTAGGACTCCCATTCACATGGGAGTTGGGAGCAACCGACTAATATAGAAAAACCCTAATTTAAATTAGGGAAAATGTAAGGAAGATGTGGCAGCCATTCAAGGAGGGTTTTCTTCTTCTTGGTTTTTTCTTCTCATGGGTTTGAGAATGTGAGAGAGAGAAAAGATATACAAGGGCTTTGGTGTGATTTTTCGGGTTTAGAACTATACATATCTTGTATGGATTTCACATTACATAGTGAAGAAGCTGTATGGATTTCACATTACATAGTGAAGAAGCTTGTTTCTCTCCCGTGGACACATGCACATCGCCAAACCACATGAATCTTGGTGTTTCTTATTTTTCTTTGCTTTGATCTTATTTTATTTATTTTTATTATTAATTCATACTGAAATATTTGCTGCGAAACACAACAAAACTAATAAGATCATTTGACTAGTTACAATCTTATGGGAATTTTACACAAACACAATGAAAGACCCAACAGATCTCCTAAGTTGAACTCACGTACAATTCTCGTGTTTATAGACCATACCTTGGGTATTCAATCCATGGACCCTAGGATTTCTCACAAGAATCAATTTGGATTACTGTCCCTCATATGGTGAACTCTGATTATGATGTAGCAAAAAGAATATAATACAATCTTTTTGTTACGAAAGATAAGCTAAAGTATTAAAAAAAAAAAGAAATAAAAACTAATTAAACTACAGATGCTTGTTTACTTTATGTTGGGGGTTTTATGTACTTGTTTCTCCTCTCAGCTCCTTTCTTCTTTTTGTAAAAAATTAAAAAAATAATAATAATAATAAAAAGCTTGTTTATTTAACATAATCCCCAATAACATGACTAAAGTCTGCATCTTTGCTTCTTATATCTTGAAAATATACTAATCTACTGACAAAATGGATCAGATTCGGGTTTGCAGTATTGAAATGAGAAAACGGAGAATACTAAAAACCAATCACACAAACACAAAATTTAACTTGGTTTCGGCAAGATTGTCTACATCTAGAGGTGAAGACCATCAAAAGCTTCCACAATCCACTATAATGAAGATTATAAAGTATAAACAAGTTCTCTAAAACCTAGAACAAAATCTTAGCAAAAATCCAAATAATTCTCTAAAACTCGTCTGCGTAAATGGAAACATGCCTTCTGACGGTGTACGATTCTCAAGAAAACCCTACTTCTTAAACGGGTTGAAACTACCCAAAATAGCGCTAGAAACCGCAAAGTCGGTTCGGGTTGTCAAGACTACTTTTCAGACTGCTCTCCGGATTGCACAAAGGGCTGCTTTCAAGTTGAATTCGAGACCATCTCAATACCTGCATGTCTTGTTTATTTTACATAATCCACAATAATGTGACCAAAGTATGCTATGTACTTCCTAAATAATACGGACTACTCTAATGAGAGAGAGAGAGAGAGAGAGAGATCGAGATCGAGATCAAGAGAGAGAGAGAGATATTTATCTTTAACCATGGCGGCTATGACTAAAGAGTAGATGGACTACAGGAGATGGACCGGTAGGTGGTTAAAGATGGAAGGGTTGCTCAAGATTACATGTTGTACAATGAAAAATAACCGAGATTCGAAAATTATGTCATTTGTTGACTACATTGGCACGGAAGTTAGACCCCAAGGGATGGCATAAATAGACATAAAGATGAACGAATTATGGAGCAGGGACATGTGTTCAAGAGAGAGAGAAAGAGAAGAGATGGGTCGGCTCACTAGTTTTAGAAAGGGCGCTTGGACTGAAGAAGAAGATATGTTACTCAGAAGATGTGTAGAGATGTATGGAGAAGGGAAGTGGAGGCATATCCCTGAAAGAGCAGGCAAGTAAAATTATTAATTAAAATTTGCACATAGAAAACTAGCCTCTCTTTGTTTTCTTTAAGTCGATTTTATCAAAGACTGGATCAGAGGCAGATGACTGGTTCTGAATTTGATTTGCAGGGCTCAATCGGTGTCGTAAGAGTTGCAGGTTGAGATGGCTAAACTATCTTCGACCCAACATCAAGCGAGGTGAATTTGCCTTTGATGAGGTTGACCTCATCATCAGACTCCATAGGCTTCTGGGCAACCGGTAAGCTTGATTTCTCTTTAGAGCTTCTTTCTTTGTTATCTTTCTTTCTTTCTCTTTTCTTTCTACTTTATTTCCTTTCTTGGGATACAAATTAAATTTAGGAGTTAGGAGAAACTTCTAACGCTTGGGATGCGTTTAGATTTTCAAATATGGATCCTAAGGTGTTATGAATTCTCATCATCACAAAGTGGATGAATGAGACGTTTAACTGCAAAATTGGAACAAGTGCATTTATGCATGGGTTACTATTTATTCCAATCCTACTGTCATTAAAGGCAGCCGACCTCTTGGAACCATGATCCTCTACTAAATGGAAAGCAGAGAAACCCACGAAACCTTTTCTATGTTATAGAAAAGCTGCTTTGATTAGGGTTTAGGTTTGATAAGTCCGTCCATGAATTTCCTTTTCCTCTCTGGGAAAAACTGAAACATGCTCCGGCCATAGATTCGCTGCAGGTTCCGAGGCTGAACGGCTAGAATATGGTTTTACATAGGAAAATTTTATTTATTTCGGAGACTTCATATATATATATATCCACAAACACTAGACAAAGTTGTTTTGAAATTGTGAAAACATGAAAGACTTATCATGTTTTACACCCTTAACACAATATATTATTCATGTATTACCAGCAAAAACTTTTATGTAAATATGTAATTGTTGTTCATTCATTTTTATACATAATTGTTTTAGAATTACGTATGGCAGCACTTATCGAAAAAAAAAAAAAAAAAAAGGTATGGCAGCCCATTAACTGAAGATGCCTTTTGATCTAAATAATGACACTTACAGTATCTTAAATCTGTGGTACTCTCTTAATTAATTATTATTATTATTTTTTTTTTAGTCTGCTGAATATTCAAGGTTTAAAAGAAGGATATTTCACGTCTCCATCCCTGACTGATTAATCTGGCGGTAGGAGAGGATTGCCTGGGCTACCAATATGATGGTGGGGAACCTTGACTGTTATTCAAAACAACGACATGTCACGTCGCCTTCCCTCACAGATTAATCTGTGGGCACGAGAGGATGCCCTGGAAAACCAATATGATGGTGGGGAACATTGACTGTTATCAATAACGCTGGCTACTTTTCTGCTTTCCAATTACACAATTATTTCTTACCAAATAAAATAAAAAATAAAAATGACATAATTACTATTAAATATAATTTTGAGTGTTTGATTTGGCAAAATTAACTAAAATTTATAAAGGAATCTTAATGGAAATTAAAATCCTGGTATATGTAGACTTTTCCATTTTGTACCAGACTACCAGGTACTAAATTCATTTTATTTTATTTGTGTGTTCAGATGGTCTCTAATTGCAGGAAGAATTCCCGGAAGAACAGCCAATGATGTTAAGAACTACTGGAACTCTCACTTGAGCAAGAAGCTTATATTAGAGCATAAGATCCCATCAAGCTTGACAAACCAGCTGATTAAACCTCACGCCTCTGCAAAGACTGGTGAGTGGTCGAGGAGTATCTCGGAGTCTTCTGGCGACCATAGACAAGAAGAAGAAGGCTCAGGAGGAGAAGAAGAAGAAGAAGGGACAACATCCTTTTGGAAAAGTCTTCTGGTACAGGGAGAAGAAATGAAGACAAATTTTACAGTTGAAAATAAAGCAATGGCTATGGAAGATGAGGACTTGTTTGTAGGGTTTGAAGACTTGCTTCACGACATGGAATTGACAGGTGTGTTTGGGTAAATAGAATCCCCTCTTTTAATTTCAACCCTTATCTTAATAAGTCCTTTAACATCTAGGGAGATGGTTACTTTTTCGCATCAACTTGGGCTACTTTCATTCTTACCAAAATAAGTAAATAATTTAGGCTATTGTCATATAGGAACAAAGAGGGTCCCCACTTATTTTGGCCCTCTAGTTTACTTAAAAGAGGGGCAACATAAAAGTTGTATCCTCCTCCCTAAGTAAATACATCATCCCTGTATTTGTTGTTATCTTCTTTTTTAATTTTTGTGTACGTTCAATGAGGATAATGAAGCACCAAATCCCGGGGGCCAAACGATGGCTACTCTGCTCGTATGATTGTCTTTCAGTTCAATGGTCCCTTATGAACATGTCTTTTACGAAAAATTAATAGAACATTCTTTATAAAATTTGAGTTCATATGCCATCTAAAGCTAATATATATAGTTGAGATGAGTTAATGGCGTGATTTTTTGTTGTGACATATTTGTACTTTCATTTGGCACATCTGTTATTAAAGTATTAAGTTCATATAGCACAGTTAATTAATATGTTTTAACTGAATGCAGTATAGGAAATATAGATTATAAGTACTGAAACCCAACAATCAGATCGGCTATTGTAACCATGAAAAAACTGTATTTCTATATAAAACCAGAACACATTGATCAGTGTTTTTTCATGAGATTGATGCAGTATCACCTCTCTGGCATTCCACATGTGATTGCATTGACATCTTTCTGTTATGTGGAAACCTAGATTTGGGGTCATATGCAGCAAAATAGAAAAGAGAAAATAACGCAAACAGCAATCACGCGGCAAGAACAAGATGACTTGTGTGGTTCGCCTTGAAGCCTACATCCACAGGCGAAAACGGAGAGAAAGCTTTCACAATGATTGAAAACAGAGATTACAATGAACAGTTTGACCACATGAAAATTGAGAAACCCCCAAATATAAACCTTAAAAACCCCAATCTCTACAAGTCGGATCCAGACCCCAAATCGGATACAAAATACGGATCGTATTTGGGTTTTCTTTAGATCATCATCCAGGTTACATCTCAGGTTGAATACAAGACATTATCTCAACAAATCTCCATGTTGACTTGAATTCTCCCATAGTTGCATCGTATAGAATACTCTACTCTCATCTTCTCCACACAACCCTGAAGGGTAACTCTAGATACTGCAAACACTAATCAAGTCCAAGCAATACTTGAACTTGAATGTTGAAAGTGACCTAGTCATCATGTTTGTTGGATTATCTTCTATGACAATCTTCTTAACAAAAATCTAGTCATATAAGACGATCTCACATATGAAGTGATATTTGACATTAATGTACTTAGTCTTCTCATAATACATCTAGTTTTTAGTGAGATGTATAGCGCTTTGACTATCATAATGCACAATAGTCAAGCCCTACTTCAGACTTAGCTCATCAAGTAAGCCTCTAAACCAAATAGCCTCTTTCATTGTCTTAGTTGCCACCATGTACTCTACCTCAGTAGTTGATAAGGGAACTATAGACTGCAATGTTGCTTTTCAACTCACTACACAACGTGCAAGAGTGAAGACATAACTAGTTAGAGATCTCCTCTTGTCATGATCACTTGCATAATCAAAGTCTACAAATCTAACTGCACAACCATCAAGACCACATGTTTTATCAAACATTAGCATAATATCTACAGTACCTCTCAAATACCTAAGTATCCATTTCACTACTTGCCAATGTGCTTTCACTAGATGTTCTAGATACCGACTCACAACACTAACAATGTGGGAAATATTAGGATGAGTGTAAACCATACCATACATAAGGCTCCTAGTTGCACTAGCATATGAAACATGAGACATGTACTCCTCATCCTCAGTCTATGGTGACAAATCTGCAGAAAGTTTAAAGTAATTTGTTAGTGGAGTACCCACAGGTTTAAAATCATGTTTTCTAAAGCGTTCAAGTACTTTCTCAAAGTAGTTCTTTTGAGATAAGTACAACTTTCCTAATTTTCTATCTTTGCCAATCTTTATGCTTAAAATATCCAAATATTTCATATTAAACTCACCACTAAGTTGATCCTTCAACCTGTTGATTTTCAGACATGTCATTAACATATAATAACAAGTATGCCAAAGAACCATTTATTGATCGTTGTCTAAAGTAAATACAAATATCATATTAAATTTTAGAAAAGTCATGTGTAAACATGAAAGTATCAAACCAATTATACCACTATTTAAGCGATTGTTTCAGGCTATATAAAGACTTTTTCAACAAGCAAACATAGTCTTACTTGCCTGAAACAACAAACCCATTTGGCTAATGCATGTAAATCTATTCCTCAAACTCACCATGCAGAAAAGTTGTCTTAACATCAAGTTACTCTAACTTTAAGTCAAGTATAAACACCATGGCAAACAACACGTGTATAGAACCATGTATCACAACTGGTGAGAATACTTCATTGAAGTCTACACCCTCTTTCTGACCATAGCCCTTTGAAACCAAACGTATCTTATACTGTACATCTTCAACACCTATAATTCATTTTTTCCTCTTGTAAACCCATTTGTATCCAATAATCCTCTTTTTCATAAATGGTTTTACTAGCTCCCAAGTCTGATTCTTATGTAAAGATTCAATCTCCTCATTTATAGCAACTACCCATTATGCAGATTCACTGTTTGTGACAACTTCATGGTAATTAAAAGGCTTATAACACTTAACAGTCTCTGCCATAAGCAATGCATAAGAAAACATCTTTGTATAACTATTATACCACTAAGGTGGTCTAATCTCTCGCTTTTATCTCCCAATAGCGATGTTGTAATATTGTTCCTCTTGTGCATCCTCCTCCTCACTAGGATCATGTTTATCTTCCTTAATGGGCTAAATAGAAGTGCCTTCTTGAATCTTCCCTGAAGTGTAACTCTCAAACTCCATCTACTTCTTGACTCAACGGTCCTTATCTATATCAACATTGTCCCTTCTCTTGTTAACCATGGCAGACTGATCAAAAGTAAGATCTCTACTAATAATAAATTTAGGTGACTTAGGATCATGATACCAGAACCTGTATCCCTTCAACCTAGATCCATAATCCAAGAAAATATACTTTTTAGCTTTAAGTTTAAGCTTACCTTCATTGACATGAGTATAAAATGAATAACCAAAGATTCTTAAGCTAGAGTAATCTGCAGGAGTGCCAGACCATACCTCCTTAGGCATCTCACACTCAATGGTAGTCAATGAAAACCTGTTCACTAAGTAGCAAGCTGTAAAAATTACTTTAGCTCAAAATTACTTTTCAAGTCTAACGTTAGAGAGCATACAACGAACTCTCTCAAGGAGTGTCTTGTTCATGCATTCTGCCACACCATTCTGTTGGGATGTGTGTTTAATTATATGATGCCTCATAATCCCTTCATCCTTATAGAATTCGTCGAAATTGTTGGAAATATGTGTCCTAACAAAGTCATTCACATAAAATAAAAGCATGATTAATTAATAATAGCTATTTATTCTATCATCACATAAATTTGTTTCTTTATATGGGTAATTATTTGATCTCATGAGATGAGATAGGTGGTC
>JAOXJP010227296.1:0-11329 GCA_025762735.1 Platanus orientalis | reverse complement strand
ATATATATATATATATATATATATATATATTTGGACAATAATGGAATTTTTTTTTTTTAAATTTTCTGTAAATCATTTCTGTATGAATGTATAAGATAAAACTATTATTTAAAATGTCTGCTTTTGATCCTTTTATTGTAATCTGAATTGGGTTTCTACGGTTTTTTTAATGTGTTCTTTGGTACTAAATATATGGCGGTTTCGGGTTTTATCCCATTTCTAGTGATTTTGGAGCATGATCAATGTTAATTTGGGCTTGATTTGGATTTCTGAAGAAATTGGTTTTTTTCTATACCATTTCTAATGTTTATGTAGTATGATCAGTTTATTTGGGATTTTATTTAGATCTTATCAATACGCGCTTGATTTGGATTTCTGAAGAATTTGGTTTTTATTAGATTTTCAGCTTTTCATTTCATTTTTTCTCTCCCCTTCTGTTAATTCCTCTATCTGTTTCTGTAGTTTTCTGTTATTTACTGAATTTTTCTTCTTCTGGTTTTGCCAGAAAAGGAATAGCTACAGTCAGGGGAGGAGGAGGTTGAATGGGAGAGCTCTTAGAGCCCAAAGAGAAGATAGCATTAGGCGAACTGTTTATGTTTCCGATATCGATCAGCATGTAAGTAAAGAATATTGAAATGTTGTATTTCTCTCTTTCTTGCTGGTGGCTAGAAAATAATTACTTCTTTTCATTGTTCTGAACTTTAAAAATTTAGTTTCCTTTTCCGTTCTATTCTTGGAGATTGCACTAAGGAACTTCTTTACTCTGCAATTTAGGTCACTGAAGAGCAGCTTGCTGCATTATTTATTAATTGTGGACAAGTAAGTTCAGTATTATTTTCTCTATGATATTAACAGTTTTGGTAAATGTTTAGATTAATCTTAATAATGGTTTTAACTTACTGGATAATTTTCATGAAAGCTTTGTTATGTGCACAGCTATTTTCTCTTCTATAATAAAGCATGATAGCTGCTTCATATTTTCATTACGAAAAGGATGTTGTGTGTGAATTCCAACGTGACCATAATCTCTCTATGATGGGGAAATCATTCATTTTTTTTGTTTTTCTTGGGAACTGGAATTCATAACAGTTACTTTTTTTTTCTTCCTGTGGACACTGTTTATTTGATATTTGATTTCCCTTGCCATTTTCCTCATTAAAATCTGAAATTAACTTACAGAGGTTGCTTTGAAACTGATAACAGGCACAGCCTTGTTATTTCTTTTTTATTTTTGTTAATCGCTAATGAAACCAAAAAAGAAAAAGAGGAGAAAACAAGGCAAGGTTTTTAAAGAAACAAACTGAATTTACACCAGTAAGCAGAAAAACACAGGAACATTTTTTTTATAAGTAAAATAAATTTCATTAAAAAGGGGGTGAGGCCACGGGAGGCCTTAAGAAACAAACTAACAAGAAAAAAAACTCCAGCCTTCTAGGGAAAAACCTCCCAAAAAAAAAAAAAAAGAACTGTACAGGAGCATTATTTCTTCATCAACTTTTGAGAAAAGAATTGCATCTCATGTATATAGAACTTTAATTGTTGTAGAGGCCAACTAATTTTAATATGACAAAAATAGGACTAAACAAACTTCTAACTGAAACCAAACAACCCACCTAAAGATTTAATGCACTGACCAAAATCTTCGCCCTAGACATCAAAGAAAATGCCAAGTAAAAACAAAAGCCCCTACAACACAGCAAGAGGAGATTCCTCAATAACAAAACAATCAAGATCTGAGGAATTAACTTAGCTGCACTCCTGAACTCAACATGCCCAAGCATGTGGCTGGGTTGATAGGACCATGGTTTTAAAATTGATATATTTTTAATTTTTCCATGACATATTTCCATTTCTATAATTACTGATGTGAAACGTAAATGTACACACAACACATTTCCTAAAAATGTGGGGGCTGCCTATGGAAGGGCAGTGATTCCATGCTTATATGGGCCCAAAAGACACTAGCAACCAGCTTTAAAAGAACAAAAGAATACTAAATTTGATTCTGGAAATTTAGGAATCAAATTTAGGGCAGAACAGTGAATTGACGAAAATACCCCTGTATAAATTCAGAATGCATTGCAATTTTACAGATAGTTACTTAGGTCTTAGAAGGATGACCATGCAAAATTTCACTGTATTCCCATAAGAATAAGTATAAAATTAAAAAAAAAAAGTCTGCAGAACACTTTAATGGGGATAACCTATAGCAGAACAGAGTTTCTGGTAGTATGAGATTCAAGAAAAGAAATCAGGTTAACAGAGCTTTAACAGAAAGATTTAATTGGAATTTTCAGTATCTAAAGAAGATGAGAGTGAAGAAGAAAACCTGACAAAAGGAGTGTAGGACCCTTCTACTGAAGTGGGCGATTTTATCTCGAACAGTCTCAGAAATATCCCAGTCGTGAGGTCTATTGCAGCAACCCAGATTCTTTAATAACAACAAATTGTCTCTCTTGATGGATGATGATTTCAGCCCATACGTTGGAGTCTTTGAAGCTCTCAACTGATTATAGTTTAAGAAAAGAAGAAAGAGAGAGAGAAAGAAAGAAATATAATAAGGAGAAGAGAAGAGGAGATTTAGAAGAGAAGGAGAGAAGATGAAAATTGGGGCAGAATAGATGAGAAAAAAAGAAGTGGTCAATCAAGAGAAAAAAGCGGAAGAGAAGAGTGAGATAGAGGAACAGACACAGCCCAACTGTGGCTTTCACAAACCCAAATTTTATTAAAATCTTCACTAATCCAATACAAGTCGACTAGCACTCCTTATAGATCCCAAAACAAAACATATAGAACTTTCTAAAATTGGCAACCTAAAACCATTTCTTATTTGGACTTTCCTAAAACTAAGACTCCTAAAACTAAAGCCTTTTGTGGCTGTAGACTAACACATCAAGAGGGATCCACTTGATTTTAAGACATACTAAAAGACAATGAAGACCGTGCTGATAAAATACCTAAACTACTCTTGGCAGATTCTGCTTTATTACAAGTTTTCCCCAATCAATAAAATCCCAGAATAACCTTTAACACACTATGGCCGGCCAACACTCCTCTTAGGTCCTTGCTTTGGGTTTGGGCTTCCAAAGTGGATATTTTGTATCCAACCACGTGACTGCTGTTGCATCAATTCCACCCCCCCCCCCTCCAGAAAAAATCAACCCTATTGAGTTTGGGGGTGGAGCAAGGATTCCATCTCCATTTTAAGGCACATGTTTGAGAAGGAATGATCTAACTGTTCTCTTGAGCTTTAGGGCAGACAAATCTCGGCTAGGCACCATCTGCATCTCATAATTGTGGTACTTAAAGGAATATATATTATTGTACACACAATGTTGAGCTTTCGTGTCGTATAACCATGGTCATCTTAGTAGAATGTGGCACACCTTTAGTTGAAGCACATCACACTGCACTTAATCAATGAACCCAATAATAGAATATGTGAGTTAACATCTTTCACGCACCTTCAAGATAGTGCTGTTGACCCATGCCACCTTAAAAGAATTTGGATGCGGTTCAGTCTTCAACCCGAATTTCTTAGTGGCATCTTTAGACACTATGTTGGCACGAATGCCTCCATCAATAACTATAGTGCACAACTGGCCATTCAATGAGCTCGAGTCTAGAAAATACTGTTTTTGTGCCAATCTTTCTTCTTATTCTCTTCACGAGTAGTAGAAGTGGGCATAACACAAACATGGGCTAGCATCTCCCTTACTTGCCTGCTTCGCTTCCAGAATAATTGATTGCTGCGGAATATGGATTTCTTCCTCCATGGACTGCCTGTTAGAAAGAACCCATCACACGGTTGGGTACTGTGCAAAATAATGTCCATAGCCATGGCAATGGTAGCATTGGGTACCTTTACCCTTTGATGCTGAACCTTCCATGTTTCTGGATCGGGGAGGAGTATAACTACGTGCAGGCCTAGAAGAGGCTGAGGTGATGTCACTAGCTTGTGGCTTGCTAGTTGTCTTTCTAATGGATTACACACTATTTGGTGCCTCACTCCTTGGAATATTCTCACTGAAGCTCTTTTGTAGGGCCTCTTCAACATTTCCTCTATCTGATAGGCTATGTGCATGGCATCATCCAGTGTTGGCACACGACTATAGCTCAAACCTACATATATTTGTGACTATAATCCTTGCCGATACATAGCCGCCATTATTTCATCATCCTTCTTAAACTCACACGTGGCCAAGTAATAGAAGCGGTTTGTGTACTTTCTATGGACATGGTCCCTTGCCGAAGTTGAGTAAACTCGAGATGTGTACGCTACCCATACTCTGGAGGTTGAAATCTTCTTTTCATAACCACTTTCAGGTCTTCCCAAGAGTCCCCATCTTTTGTCATGATCTTCCTTGTACTGCTTCCACCACGTCCTTGCTGTACTTTTCAACTTGGCTTCTGCAAAGTAGAATTTGCGGATTTTGGGAATATCATACCACTCAAAGAATGCCTCTATACTGTGTAGCCAATCTGGCACCTCTAATCTTGCATTCTGATCTACCTCATGATGGGCAGCACCTTGCTGAAAGACTGTCTGGCCATTCAACTCTCTTCTAGTGGGTATTATCTTTGGCTGTGGTTGATGAGACCCTTCACCAAGATGACGTCCCTGTTGCTGATCTAAAGGTGGACTTGCATGGGAAGAACTAGCCCCATTCTGTGATTCCTATTCCTGCTTGAGTTGATTGACAGCTGTCACTAGTTGGTTGATGGACTTCCGCATGGATTTCATCTCAACCACTATTTGACTCACATCCTTTTTGTAGCCTCAAGCTCTTGGCTTTTAGCTTTAACCTCAGAAGATAACTTTGTGCTGCTCACCATAATGACTCAAGAGGACCCGAATACGGGACAGGAGGAACCTGACTTTGATACCAATTAATGCGGTGGCTGCCTATGGAAGGGAAGTGATTCCTTGCTTATGTGGGCAAAAAGACACTTGAAACCAGCTTTAAAAGAGTAAAAGATTACAAAATTTGATTCTGGAAATTTTAGGGAAGAACAGTGAATTGACGAAAATACCCTTGTAGAAATTTCAGAATGCACTGCAATTTTACATATAGTTACGTAGGTCTAAGAAGGATGACCCTGCAAAAATTTCACTGTATTCCCATAAGAATAAGTATAAAAATTTATAAAAAAACAGTGTGCAGAACACTTAAATGGGGATAACCTATAACAGAACAGAGTTTCTTGTACAGAAACTACATCAATTCAAAAGGGATTAAGGGGGAGTTTGAGGGGAAATATAGGGAAGGAATTAGGGAAAAAAACCGTAAAGAAAGCACATAATAACAGGGGCTTATAAGAGGGGCGATTTGATTAATATGAGAACAGAAATCTGGTAGTATGAAGAAATATCCCAGTCGTGAGGTCTATTGCAGCAACCCTGATTCTTTAATAACAGAAAGTTGTCTCCCTTGATGTATGATGATTTCAGCCCAGCCGTTGGAGTCTTTGAAGCTCTCAACTGATTAGAGTTTAAGAAAGAAAGAAAGAAAGAAAAAGGGAATATAATAAAGAGAAGAGAAGGGGGGATTTAGAAGAGAAGATGAAGGTAGAGGCAAAATAGATGAGAAGAAAAGAAGTGGCCGATCAAGAGAAAAAAGGGGTAGAGAAGAGAGAGTTAGAGGGACAAACACAACCCAACCGTGGCTTTCACAAACCCAAATTTTATTCAAATCTTCACTAATCCAATACAAGTCAACTAGCACCTTTACAAACCCCAAAAACAAAACATATAGAACTTTCTAAATTGGCAACCTAAAACCCTTTCTAATTTGGACTTTCTTAAAACTAAAGCCTCTTGTGGCTGTCGACTAACACATCAAGAGGGACCTACTTGATTTTAAGACATACTAAAAGACAATAAAGACTATGCTGATAAAATACCTAAACTACTCTTGGAAGATTCTGCCTTATTACAAGTTTACTGCAATCAATAAAATCCCTAATAGCCCCTAACACACTATGGCCAAACAGCAGTCCTCTAGGTCCTTGCTTTGGGCTAGGGATTTCAAAGTGGATACTTTGTATCCAATCACGTGGCTGCTGCTGCATCACCTAATCTTTTGATACATTTCATATCGTTTTGATGAAATGATAGTCATAAAAATACATTGTTTTGGTTGACATGTATGGAAATGTCTACCTAAGAATAACATTATAATACTCAACTTTATGACACTTTCCAATTTGTCCAGTCTTGAGCATAGTTGCAGGGAAGCTTTGTACAATGTGGGAAGTTCGTTTACTAGGAAACTCGTTTAGGAAGGCAATTCAATTCCACTTCCCCAAGCAGTGTGAAGCATGTTTCCCATGTTCAGGAAGCACAGTGAAGCAATTGGGGAGGTAAGTGAAAGCTATTTAGGAAAGCGAGTGGAAGTTTCTAGAGAATTGAGTGGAAACGCCTAGAGAATTTGATTAGAAAGTGATCTAAGAAGTGAAATTGTATTTTATTGAATGTAAACTGTATGCTATTTGTATTGAACAAAATATTTTCTATGGGATATAGTATTGATTTATAGCAAAAAAGAGAAGATGAAGATTTTGTATTGATTTTATTGTTTATATTATTTTATTCCAGTGTAATAAAAGAGATTCAGATCCGATGCTTTTTATACAAGTTCTTTTATAGTTTGACTCTGAGATGCTTAGTTTTATACGAAAACTCTTATGTAAGGTAAATTCTAAGGTATGGCTAGCCGTACTAATAACAAAAGTGGTTTTCATTTTGATTTTAGTGTCATGATTTTTTGTTACTTATATAAGTTTTTTGGTTTGTTTATTACTTTATTGAGTTTTTTCACTTTATTGTTTTTTTGTAGTAGTTATTGATTGTAACTTAATGTTATTTACTTCCTATTAGTAATCAATTATTGTAGTTGTATTACTAGCTGTAGACTTTTTGGTATTTACTTTCTATTCACTTATTTACCCATTATTATCATTTTATTTTATGATATTTTTTCTAATGGTTTGAAGTTCTAAATTGCATTTTACTTGCTTCCTGACCTCTTCCGCAATTGCTTCATACTCGCTCTCCAAACACATCTTAATCGTTTCTCACTTCTCGCTTTCCAAAGATTTTTGAAGCCTTGCTCCCTGCTTCTCACTCTGGTAACTAAGGTCTCGAGTCCAATATTTTGAGCTTTGTGGTTAAAAGAAACTACTTCATCATGATTTTTTTTATTCTATTTGAATTTATACATAATGCAATAACAATGTCCATGTGTCTCAATTTTTAAAATTTTCATTAAAAGATAAACAAATGCATCTTCATATTTTAATTTTTTTATTACTCTTATTAGCTTTGATGTGAAATAAAAAAAATACCCAGTACCTTCAAGCTCTACTGTTGTGCATTTACTTTGTATTCCTTAACTTATATGGTAGTTTATAGTGATATGATAATTTGGAAATGCATATTTATGCTTTTTTTTTTATAATTTTTTGAAATGTAAATGAATATTTTTCAAGATTACACAATGTTTCGCAAGTTTTTATTTTTTGATCAGCAATATTTCCCAAGTTTCTGTGACTTCTACAATATTTTCACATGATATGTCCCAACATTTCTGATGTGTTTCTTTTCATTTGTTTTTAAGTGACCAACATATCCACAACAGTGACTTTTAAAACCTTGGGTGGGACCCAGTTATGGTTTGTGGGCCCCACATTACAGATCTTTTAGTTTTTTTGGTTTTTGGAGGTTTGCCCAGACCCTGTTATTTGATTTCAATCAGCTCATCTTGGCTTTAAAGAATCCAGCTCTGACAATGAAAATCCTGGTAGCACTAATAAAGTTGAGGATTGAACTTTTAGAATATGTCTGGGTGATCTAGTCTCATTGTCTCAAACCTGGCTTGCTTTTCCACTTGACTAGAAATTTACTATAACCTCTAGTCTTTGTGGATATGAGTTCAACATCAAGAATATCTTCGATAATCTTCTGTTTCTTTGATACGACTAGACGATGAAGGGAGTTCTCTCCATTAGTCTCATCTTGATGGTGTCTATGATAGACTCAGGTCCTAAACATTGAAGACGGGACTAATGTTGAGACCATTAGGCAAGTCTAACAAATAGGCACTTGGGCCAAGCATCTTGAGCACTTTATATGGATTGGCTTTCCTTGAGTGCAGCTTCTGAAATATCCCCATTGGAATTGTTCAGACCTTATTCAAACCATCACCTTATCTCCTACTTTAAACACCATGGAGCAGCAGTGTGCATCTGCCTCAGATTTGAATTCCTTGTTACTCAGAACAATCTTTCTCTTGACACCTGCATGAAATTTGGGGATGTGCTGTGCAAAATCCTTAGCTTCCCGGATTGATTTGGAATTAATCAAAGTCAACAAGATCAACCATATACAAGCTTTCCCCTTTAATTTTATCTTAATGAATCATACCTTCTGATCCTTGTGTTGCTATACCAATCAAAAGTAACTTTTTATGGTTGTTAACCAATCAGTGAACACATGCTGGTCTTCACCTTCAAGAAAAATTCAGGTACCTCATTAACACTTATTAATATCATTAATTGGGGGTCATCTTACCTGGCTCATTCCCAGATTCTCTGAAAAGTCTCCTGGATGGGTGCTCTAGGAGTGGCTGGCCGAAAATTACCCCTTGGAGGATTATTAATTTGTCTTGTCATGGATGGCTTTGGTGGGTCAATGTATCTGCTATCTCGTTCTTGGTCCTCCAATTCTTCATCTAATTTAGATCTTGATTCATAAGTGCTTGGAAACTTCATGAGCTTCCCAGCTCCATGTGGATGACAATCACTTAAGTCATCTACCCATAACTTCAAACTAGAAACTTGCTGTGCAATCTGCAACAACAGATTAGGCTGATCTCAGAATTTGTGTATAAAGAAAATACGTATGACAATTGTATCACTCAATCAAAATGAGTTGTGTTGGGTCTTTTGTTTTTTGTTTTTTGTTTTTATCAGTAAAGATGAATTTTATTGATTGAAAGATCAAGCATCGTCCTTGGATTGCTGCACACCATCGTCTATACCATTAGATTGTCCTTGGATTGCTGTACGCCATCATCAATGTGGCGATTCTAAAGAGTAGATATTATTTGGAACACCCAATTATCCCCTGATGTCTTGCTACTTCCATACGTTTAAAGGAAAAGAGTCAAGTAAAAACCCTAGTTCTCTAAATAGGAGAAAGTACATAGAAAGCTGGTGAGTTTTATTGCTCCTTTGGCGAATGGATGTGATGTGGAACCTGAAAAATGAAAAAATAGCAAAATTTAGAGACATTGAAAAATGAGGAGAAATGGAATTTGGAAAAAGATATAAATGACATGTCAAATGAAATGGCTGGCAGCATTAAAAGAGTAGCAAAAGAGGTTCTTGGAGAATCTAGAGGGAAGGTGCAACCATCTAAAGAAACTTGGTGGTGGAACGATGAAGTCCAAAAAACCATTAGAGATAAAAGATATTGTTATAAGAATTGGCAAAAGACTAAAAATATAGAAGACCTAGAAAAATATAAAAATGCTAAAAAAGAAGCTAAAAAAGCTATAAGCGATGCCAAATTCAAGGCATATGATGACCTTATCATAAGTTAGGTACTAAGGAGGGTGAGATGGGTGTATATAAACTTGCGAGAATAAGGGATGGGAAATGTAGAGACCTAGACCATGTTAAATGCATTAAAAGTAATGATCAAAGAGTCTTAGTAAAAGACGAAGAGATTAAAGAAAGGTGGAGTTATTTTCAAAAATTATTACGTAAGAATCATGTAGGGAACGTCGGTTTAGGAATCGGTAGAGTAGAGAAAATTAGAGATCATAGATATCTTCTTAAGATTAGAGTAACGGAAGTTAAAGAGCCTTTGAAAATGAAGAAGATAGGAAAGGCATTAGGACCAGATGATATCCCAATTAAAGTTTAGAAATGTATAGGAGACGATAACTTATCATAGTTAACTTTTTAACAAGATCATTAAAACTAAAAAAATATTAGATGAGTGGAGGAAAAGTGTTGTGGTCCTTATTTACATGAACAAGGACGATATTCGAAATTGCACCAATGATCATGGGATCAAACTTATAAGCCATACAATGAAAATATGGGAGAGAGTAATTGAACATCGACTAAGACATGAAACTAGAGTGTCTGAAAATTAGTTTGGATTTATGCTTGGGAGATCAACAACTGAACCTATTTTCCTGCTTCGGCGATTGATGGAAAAATATAGAGAAAAGATGAAAGATCTTCACATGGTCTTTATTAACCTAGAAAAGGCATATGATAGAGTACCAAGAGAGATCATTTGGTGGGTTTCAGATGAGAAAAGGGTCCCAAGTAGATATATTGACCTAGTGAAGAATATGTATGATATTACTGGGGTTTGGTTGTAGCTTTTCATTTTGTTTGTATCTTCTCTTTAGGGTGCAAAGGCTTTAGCCTTGCTTTTGAATGTGCTCTTTTGTGGCCTTTTGTCTCTCTTCAATATATATCCTTTCATCTATCAAAAAATAAAAATAAAAATGATTGTATTTTCTTAGCAAAGATGATATCCAAAAAGGGTTTTTGAGGTTATCAACAAACCTGTGCACATATTCAAAAAAACCTAAAATTTTTCAAATTAAGTATTGCCTCAAAAAACAAATCAAATTGTTGTCCTTCAAGTCTTTATTTATTTATTTATTTTGATGAATGTCTTTCAAGTATTTATGAGATATGTGATACAAATAAGGATTGTAAAAATATTCAATAATAGAGAAAATGCAAAAAAAAAAAAAAAAAAGAATTATATACAGGAAAAAAAGAGAAACATAAAGATGAAAGGAAAAGAAAAGAAAACTAGGGTGACTTGAATATCAGTTAGGAGGTTATGATAACATCATTAATTTGTGGAACAGAAAATTCACTTTGCTTGATTATAATTGTTGAAATTCTGAACCAACAAAATGGTCATATAACCTGAATTCATTAAAGTATCTTAAACAAGTATTACAATTTTCTTCGATTTTTGGATATAATCATGTTTTTATAATGTTTTATTCTTCATTTCAAAAGCCAACTTTATAAATCTTATGGCCTTCTAAATTTCCAATTTTTATTATCATTTTATCTTATGATTTAAATCATCTGAATCTTATCCTACCCCTAACAATTTTATGATGACTCAACTTTGACAACATTGCTCTCCACATTGGTGAAGCCTAATACAAAAGTGCAATACCAAATAGGTTTTATTTTTGGAACAGACAGTGCAGAATGACACTCAGTAGATAGTGGTTGCTCAGCCTATTGCTTCAAGAATAGAGTAATGAATATTAGTTGG
>JAOXJP010227295.1:0-11330 GCA_025762735.1 Platanus orientalis | reverse complement strand
CCTTTGGAGAATATCTATAGTATTAATACGGTTAAACACAGTAGACCACATGAAAGCTTTCACTCTTAGAGGAACCTTCAGATTCCAAATTCTCTTATAAGGGAAGGTGATGTAGAACAAACACCACAAGCAGTTTTGTGAGTTACATACAAGAAGGGCAAAAAGCTCTTGGAGAAATCATGAGCCCCGAGAACGGAATTGCTTGAAATTTGGTGAGCTTAAGCGAAATTTCACGAGGATCAAAACTCACAGCTTGGCAGTGAGCATCGCCACTTTTTGCATAAATTCCTTTGTTTAGGCCATCAAATCAGCATTTTTGCTATTTTTAGTAATTTTCCTTTTTGCTATAACTTTCTATTTAGAAGTCAAAATAAGATCCCGTTTGTTCTAGGATGTTTCTTAGTGATAGTAGTATTTGATTATGTTAGTAACTCAAATTTCTATTTTTGGTAAAATTTATCAAATTAGCCTAATTTCGTGTCTAAAGTAGAGATTGCGATTGACCTAGGGTTCACAACTGTCCAAGTGATCCGTGATTGAGAAGTTTGATTGCAACTTACTAGATCTCCATGACTAACTTGGCGAGTCGTGACTAAATGGAACTCTGTGATGGTTTTTGATATGTGTCCGGCTCCTTAAGCCCAAAAGATTATTTGTGGACAGAGAATCCTTTTGTATAAATGCATTTTAAGCTTTGTTGCAGAAGATTTGCTTTCCTTTGACAAATGTGAAGTTGATTCTCTCTCTCGCTCTCTCTTCAGGACAACTTGTTTGGAAACCACACAGACCCTTCATCTTAAGGAAGCAAACAAAAAGTTGTAGTGCTGACGCAGCCAAGATGGTTGAGGTTCGCTACATCTCTACATGTACAATCAGACCTTCAGCGAGTCACAATAATGAATCAACTCAGAGGATCGAGTTAACTCCATGGGATCTACACCTACTAAATGTGCACCATATGCAGAAGGGTCTTCTCTTCATCAAACCCACACTTCAACAGGGCAAAGAGGAAAACACTATAATCAATCACCTCCAAATGTCTCTCTCTCGCACACTCGACTATTTCTTCCCACTCGCAGGCCGCCTCGCCACTACATTACATGAAGACAACACCACCTCTGTCTTCATTGATTGCAACGGAATGGGAGTCGTGTTCATTCATGCTACTGCTGACATAACCGTGGCTGACATTCTTGACCCAATCTACGTGCCCTGCGTTGTTCATTCTTTCTTCCCCCTTAATTAAGTGATCAACTATGATGGTCGATCTCAACCCTTGCTCGCTGTGCAGGTGACTGAATTAGCCGATGGAATGTTTATAGGATGCACTATAAACCACACAGTCGCTGACGGAACCTCATTCTGGCATTTCTTTAATTCATGGTCTGAGATCTCAAGAGGTGTTGATATCTCACGCCTTCCTTTTTTCGAACGTTGGTTTCCCATTAATAGCGGTCTCCCCATCCATTTTCCCATTCATGAGATTCAAGAAAGTTACTTGGAAAGCTATACGCCACCACCATTGGAAGAGAGAGTTCCATTTCACACCAGAAAAAATTGCAAGTCTCAAAGCAAAGGAAAATGCTGAATGCGAGACCAATAGAATATCATCCCTACAAGCCTTGTTGGGTCATGTCTGGCTAGCCGCAACACGAGCCAGGCATCTTGCATTTGATCAGGAGACTAGTTATCTGTTGATGATCGGTAACCGAGCAAGGATCAAACCACCATTGCCTGAAGATTACTTTGGCAACTTGGTTCAGGTAGTGATGGCAACTGCCAAGGCAGGGGAGTTGCTTGAACGAGGATCAGGGTATGGGGCTTGGCTATTGAACCAGGTGGTTGCATCACACAGTGATGTAGTAGTGCGCAGTTATATAGAATCTTGGGTAAAGAAACCTGAATTTCTGTCTTTGAATAAGAGGTTAGTATCTAATGCTTTGGCCACAGGGAGCTCACCAAGGTTCAATGTGTATGGTAATGATTTTGGATGGGGAAGGCCAGTTGCAGTGCGCAGCGGTTGCGGAAACAAGTTTGATGGGAAGATGACGGTTTTTCCTGGGCCGATTGAAGGGAGTGTGGATGTTGAACCATGCCTTTCGCCAGAGACCTTAAGGGCAATGGAAGATGACGCAGAATTCATGGAGGCCGTCACTATATTACCAACCTTTCGAGGCAATTAGAGTTGGGAAATCCAAAAAGTAAGACAAAAAGACCTCTCTTAAGATTTGTTAGGTATCAAATCATGAGCCCATATGAAATTTTGGTTAATGCAATGCGTACTGTGTACAAACCAACATCATCCTAGACAAGTATTTATTCGTCAATGAATTAAAGAGTACTAATGCCATGAACCTCGAGTGGGTATGACACCATCCTTTAATACTGGAGGCCAGGGTTCGAATCTCCCTGGTTTGATTTATTTTATTTTATTTTTGGTAATTTGAAATTCATTAAACCTCCACAAAAGAAACATTACATAACGGCCTCCTTGGAGGTTTATCAGCGGCCAACAGAACCAGTTTGGTGAGCTGATGAGCCTCCCGGTCAAGGACACGAGGCACAAGCACCACAGATTGTTCTTGGAACATAGATAACTGATGTTTACAATCCAAAAAACACGGCCAATCCGCCCATGAACAATTGGAATGATCCGAATTAAGCACCAAGACCGCACTCTGAGAGTCGCTTTCCAACATGAGCCTATCAACAGACAGTCTTCTACCCAGAAAGAGCCCTCGCCCCCATTTCTGCAGAAAAGGAGATCGTTCAGTCATTCAGCCCGGCTGTTGCAATCCTCTGATCTCAGTCATCTTTTGCCACGGCAGCAGCAGCTATACCAGATGGGCTAACAGAATTGGCAGCATCCTCATTAATCTTAGTCCATCCACTCGGCGTCGGGGACCACAAAAACGCCTCATGGGCCCCAAAAAAGTCGCCGCGTCCAATCTAGTGCCCCTTAAGAGGAGGGCCTGCCATTCCTTGAACAGCCAGCGAGAAAGAAAAATAATAGATAGGTAGTCATGTAGCAGAAAACTTCAACCACAATAGCCTCCTCTCCTACTTAGAAATCAGGGAGTTAGAGAATAGTGCCTCAAACCCTGTAGGATCCTCATTGGTGGGTCTTTGTATGGTGATCAGCTGGGGCATGACATCTGACCAAACACGTTGGGCTGGAGGACAATCAAACAACCAATGAGAAAGGGTTTCCTCCTGCTCTTGACATACAAAAAAAGTGAAAACAAGTCAGGTGGAATGTCTATAATCCGCCAATGCAGTAGATGCCTAACCGGTAAAGACCCTGAGCCAACTTTCATCATGAACATTTTAATTTTAGGGGGTAGTATGGAGTGCCATGTAAGTCTCCAGAAAACCTGATTAGACATTAGAGTGGATCTCCAAGGCCCATTTAAACCCGCCAACAAACAATACGCCGATTTTACCATGAAGCAACCTCGTGAGTTAGGTCTCCAAATAGGTGAGTCTTGAACTATATGGGGGAGAAGTGTTTACTCTTTAATAGCTTCAATCTCATCTGACGTGATGAGCCCCAACAATGAGGCTAAGTCCCAATGTGTTTCAAAATTTGAAATCAATTAACCTTGCCGTGACAACGGACCGTTCCACGGGGAAGGACTTTGGAAGCAAAAATTTAGCTAGGTAAGTTCCAACCTCCCACAGGAAGCCCTTCATAAGCACTTCCCCCGTGGCCCTTCTTCGCATGAAGGAAAGAATAATTAGGAAAACAAATGGATTTGATGGATTGAGCACATAATGGGTCATGCTTCAGTCAAAAGACGGTTTGTCAGCTTATAATTCACCATAAACACTAAAGACACTTTTTCATCACAGAACATTTTCTTCCCCTAAAAAAATAAACATTCCTGCCGCCTTATGATCTGTTAAGGTCCTGTTTAGCTGGCGGCCTGACACATTGGTGAAAAGAAGTGAAAAATCATCTATCAAAAAGTGTAATTCACATTTTCCCACCAATGTGTCGTACTGCCTGTTAGGCAGGACCTTAACAGGTCATAAAGCAGCAGGAGAGGAACCACTCCGCATTACCCACTCATCTTGTCGTCCAGTAGACAACCTGCCAAAAACCTGTTTGTTCACACTTCAGATACCACTTTTCGTTATCCTTGTCTCCGTTGAATATTTGTTCCTGCTGCAATAATCAGCTCAAGCACTTGAATGTACTTTATGAAAAACAAATCCACCAAAAAAAAAAAAAATTTTTTTGTTTTTTGTTCATACAGTACACTCAACGGCTTGAGCTTATCAGATCTCACTCAGTACTGGTCAGTGCTGGTTACAAAATCTACTACACTGATTCACTGTAGTAAAGACAAGGAAAAAAAGAGGGTATATATCATTTGAGAAAGTTCAAATCTCATGCAGTTATCAATTAAACTTGATAATGAGGAATTTGGACCCGACCTGACCGAGCCAATTGACTGAGCTAGCTACCATGGTCCAACCAGTTATCCTACCAATTCATTGGGTAATCTACCACCGGTTCAAACCCACTATTGTTCATACCGAACAACTAGTTTGTGGTAGAGCCTTACAACCGGTTGACTAACCCATCGATAACAAAATATTACAAATGACTGACCGATTGGTAGATGGGGAAATATTAATAAGTGACCCTACAAGGTAGACAACCAAGGTATAATCATCTATAGTTATCGAGCCAATAGATTATTCACTAAACAATGGGTCAACTGCAATAAGGACGAAAATGAGGTTACAAAAGGCAGAATGACAACCACTCTGATGCCAACACATGTATTGCTCATCCACACTCTCCTAACTAACTTGGAGAATATTCCTGACAAATCAAGTGGGACAACAAGGAGAAACTCCTATATTAAGAAAAGGACCCCCAGAGAAGAAGGTAAGCACAATCACTCTAAGTAGGGAAATACGAGAATTCTCTGATCTCCGATCTCTGATTTGAGAGATGAAGGGGTGTAGACTGGCGCCACACCGATGCCATTCGTTGTTTTTGTGTTGGTTATATCGGTGTTTTTTATTCCATAAAAAACACGACTAGAGGACCATCTGGGTGAACCGAGTTTCAACATCATCAACTAGCGCCGTTTATGGAAAGCGACAAAGTGATTTCTGGCAAGATAAAGGTTCTATGGTGGAAACTAGATCTAGAACAATGGAAGCTCATCGGAACGCCTCATCCACAAACAATCAAGGTCGAAGGGAGGTTGAGGAGACCAAAATTGCCAGTTTAGAACAATAGATACAGGATCTCAACCGCAATATAGAACAGATCGCACAGCAGAACATGAAGTTAAGTCATAAGCTCACGGAGTGCATGGAACACCAGCCTTCTGGCGACGAAGAGACTCAAGAGACCATGCACCCTAGGCTAGCTATTGAACAAGGGTATAGAAAAGAGAGGTAAGGGGATAGCCTTGGTCTAGGAGCTTCCCTGTCTTAGCAGACCAGTGACATGGGTGGAGGAGCGGCTAGCGAGTAAAAGAAGCTCATTCAAAAGATGCAGGATCAACTAGAAGTCGTGATGGAAGCCCTTCGAGGAAAGGCTCCTTTCATGGTAGAAGCCATGGTACAAAGAACCAACCACCCCTTTTCCACGAGGATCATATCCCATCCTCTCCTCAAATGGTTTGCGATACCTCAGATGGAGCCTTTCGACGGAAGCCACGATCCATTCGACCATCTCGAGACATACAAAACCTTGACACTCCTGTATGATTATTCGGATGGGGTTATGTGCTGGGCATTCCCAACCACCTTGAAGGGCTCAGCACGGAAGTGGTTCAACAATCTCCAACCGAATACTATCAACTCTTTTTCTGAACTGAGCTAGTCATTCACCAGTCATTTCATCAGAGGGAGACGCTATCGTAGACCTGCTACCTATCTACTCGATGTTAAACAATTGAAGGGAGAGTTATTGAGAGACTATGTCTCCTGCTTCAACCAAGGAGTGATGTTGGTAGACGGCGTCGATGAGAAGGTGATGCTTACCGCCTTCATGGGTGGGTTACTACACATGAAATTCTTATTCTCTCTTTCCAAATCCCCACCGAGCAACATGGTCAAGTTGATGCTTCGGGCCCAGAAACACATGAACGCCGAGGATGCAATGGCGACAAGGAGAGACCAAGGAAACGAACTTAGAGAGTTGTCGAAGAGAAAAAGGGATGAACGACCGAGAGTTGTGGAATGCGAAGCAAGAATGAGGGAAAATGCACATAGAGTGGCAAGACTGAAGGAGGCACGTGTATTTGCTCGATGAGCCCAGGTTTACACTCCTCCCAATTCACCCCTCGAACAGGTCTTTATGCATGTCTGAGATGACCTGTCCTTAAAATGATCCGAGAAGCTTAAGACCCCTCTAGAGAAGAAATCTCAAAGGAAGTATTGTCGATTCCATCGCGACCACGACCATAATATAGAGGATTGCATAGACCTAAATGATCAGATATAAGTGCTCATTCGATAGGACAGGCTTAGGCGTTTCATAGCGGGTTGTCCCTGAACCTCACTGAGTGCAGAAGAGGAGCTACCGAGTCAAAAGAATCTTGAATCTGAGCCGCTACGAGAGATAAAAGTCATTGTCGGAGGATCTGCAGGAGGTGGTGAGTCAAAATTGGCTCGAAAGGCTCATGCACGTGCAATGAGAACTTTGCAAGGGGAGGTCTATTCGATTGATAGACCTTGGAAGCACCCTCGGACTTGTCAAGAGGATATCACCTTCACAGAGGAAGATTATCAAGGAATGCAACACCCTCTTGATGACGCTCTCATGGTCACGTTGGTCATAGCGAACCACCAAACTAAGAGGATACTGATAGACAATAGCAGTTCGGCCGACATCCTATATTTGTCCGCTTTCGAGCATATGGGAATTGGAAGAGACCAACTCCAACTAATAGCAGCACCTCTGGTGGGATTCATGGGAGAAAAATTGTATTCTGCTAGAGTCATCACACTCCCAGTAATGGTTGGGGTTAGTCATCACCAAGTAACAAAGGCAGTTGACTTCTTCGTCATCGATTGTCTCTCAGCATACAACCCCATCATCGGCAGACCGACGCTTAACAAAATGAAGGGTATTACTTTCACTTATCACTTGTTAATGCGCTTCCCAACTGAGGAGGGAGTCGGAGAAGTTAGAGGTGATCAGACAGCTGCCCGAGAGTGTTATGTGGCATCTTTGAAGGGAAAAGAATTGAAGGACGCTCTCGTCATTGACTACATGGAGGATAGACGTTCAATTGAAACGGATCGGACCCGCGGAGGATCTTGAGGAGCTCAACATCGACCCTAACTACCATGAATGGGTGGTGCATGTCGGGAGGACACTCTCAGAAGAATTCAAGCTCCGTTTGTAAAGATTCTTGATGGCCTACAGGGATGCCTTCGCCTGGACACATACAGACATGATAGGGATCGACCCAAGGGTGATCACATATAGGCTAAGTGTCGACCCTTCAGCAAGACCGATCAGACATAAGAAAGAGGACCTTCGTTACCGACATGAATTAAACTATTACTGAAGAAGTGGGCAAACTGTTAAAAACAAGTTTCATAAGGGAGGTCACTTATCCCGATTGGATCGCTAATGTGGTGTTGGTCAAGAAAAGAAACAAAAAGTGGAGAATGTGGGTAAACTTGACTGACCTCAACAAAGCTTACCCTAAGGACAATTTCTTACTTCTGAGGATAGACGCACTGGTTGACTCCACCTCCGGGCACGCATTGCTCAGTTTCATGGACGCATTTTCTTGCTATAACCTAATATGAATGAAAAAAGGAGATAAAAAAAGACGTCCCTCATCACCAACCGAGGCACATATTGTTATGAGGTCATGCCGTTTGGGTTAAAAAACGTCGGAGCCACCTATTAGAGATTGGTGAATAAAGTGTTAAAGGCCCAGATTGGGAGGAATGTTGAAGTTTATGTAGATGACATGTTGGTGAAAAGCTTGGAAGCCGAGAAGCATATAGATGATCTAGAAGAAACTCTTTGCATTCTAAGGAAGTTTCGAATGAAACTCAACCCTGCTAAGTGCACCTTCGGAGTGTCGACAAGTAAGTTCTTAGTATTCATGGTCTCTCACAGGGGAATTGAGGCCAATCCTGAGAAAGTTGAGGCTATCTTGAGCATGAAGGCGCTGCAAACCACGAAAGATATGTAGTGGTTGGCAGGAAGGGTTACGGCCCTCAGCTGGTTCATCTTAAGGCTAATGGACAAATGTTTTCCTTTTTTTTCACCTTTTAAAGAAATGATTCGAATAGACCAAGGAGGCAGACTGGTCGTTTCAAGATCTTAAAGGGCACCTGGGGTGTTTATTGACCCTCGGTCGTACGATGCAAGGAGAATACCTATATTTATATCTGGTAGTGTCCAAGGTGGCGGTAAGCTCGGTTCTAGTTAGAGATGAACACAATCAAATTTCAGTGTACTACGTTAGTAGAGCTCTCCATGGAGTAGAGTTGAGATATCCACCTTTGGAGAAACTAACATTTGTGTTCATAACAACAACAAGGAGGCTCAGGCCTTATTTCCAAGCCTACTCAATTATAGTGCTAACAAACCAACCTTTAAGAGCAGTGTTGCAAAAATTGGAAGTGTTTGGCAGGATGGTGAAATGCGCGAGTTCAATGTTAGCTATTGACCGAGGACTGCCATAAAGGGGTAAGTCTTGGCAGATTTCCTGGCAGAGCAAACTCCTACAGAGATAGACAAGAGGAGCCCCTCCGAATCAGAATGAACCCTCCACATGGATGGATTATCCACTGCCTCATTTAGTGGTGTAAGGATTTTATTGACTATGCCCGAAGGGACAGAGATTGAGTACGCAATCGGGATTAGGGTTCAACACAATAAACAATGAAGCAGAATATGAAGCGTTGATTGTTGGATTGAGTTTGGTGAAAGAAGCAGGGGTTATGCGCGTTGCCGCTTACATTGACTCCAAGCTTGTCGAGGGACTAGTGACTGGTGAGTATGAGGTCAAGGAGGATCGAATGAAAAAATACCTAACTAGGGTCATTGAGCTTATGTCCACTTCGAGGCTGTTAAGGTCTAACATATCCCAAGAAATCAGAACGAGCATGCAAACCGACTGGCATGACTAACATCTGATGATAAGTATGGGGTGAGGAACCAGTTGTTAGTAAGCCACATCACCTGACCTAGCATAGAGAATGAGTCGAGCAGCCCAGTGTGCATGAATGAGCCAGCAGATGACTGGAGGACCCCCATCACGTAGTTTCTCCAAATGGGAAATTTGTCGCCAAACCAAGGTGAAGCCAGAAAACTCAAACTTCGAGCCAGCCGATATACCTTGATTAGTGATGTTCTCTACAAAAGGAGTTTCACCACGCCATACCTGAGATGCTTGTCATCAGTTGAGGCCAATTATGTCATGAGGGAGGTTCATGAAGGAATATGCTATAATCATTTAGGTAGTCACCTGCTCGTCCATAAGCTGATCAGAGTAGGATACTACTGGCCAACAATGCAGGCCAACTCAGTGAATCTTGTTCGAAGGTGCGATAGTTGCCAGAGGTTCGCCAACATTTCCAAACGACCCGCAGAAGAGCTCATGCCCATCATAGGACCATGGCCCTTTGCCCAATGGGAAATAGATATTGTAGGAGCCCTTCCCTTGGCAAAAAGACAGAAAAAATTCCTTGTAGTGGCTATCGACTATTTTACAAAGTGGGTTGAAGCCGAGGTGTTGGCGACGATAACAAAGGGTAACATACGCGACTTCATCTAGAAGTCTATAATATATTGATTTGGAATACTGCAAGTTATAATTATTGATAATGAGAAGCAATTTGACAACATGCATTAAAGTTGATAAGTAATTGAGTGAATTTCATTAAAGATCGTTGCAATAAAAGGTAAACCTTTGATTTGAAAGAAGATGCTTCCTTTTTGGTATTTTTTATGTGGATTACATATGGATCTTGGATCTTGGAGCTTGTTGCTTTTCCAAGTTGATTTTCCTGACTAGTGAAGGTCATTGAAGTCCCCCTTGGATGCTTTGAAGGAGAAAGGGAAGTCCATTATGAAAGGTCAACATGAAGGGAAGAACAATGATTATGGATGAGAAGGAAAAGTAGGATTATCATCCTCCTGGATTGAAGTCTTTTTAGATGTTGGAGTGACCTTGAATATGGTGTTGATGCGGGAGCATATAAAGTGAAAGAGAAGAAACTAAAGGATCATGGATAGTCCTCTACATGTAGTCTAATAGTTTAGGTTTTTAATTTTTTGTTTTTAGGGGTCTCTTGTTAGAAATTTAAAGTCTTAAAGAGTGTTTTGTAATAAGGCTTATGAAGTTTAGGGGTTATTTGAAATTTAGGATTGTGGGCCTCGGTTTTTGCATGACGAGTGGACCTCTTAGAAAAGTGATCCACTCATCATGGACCTAACCCACGATGGTTTGGAATCGCTACCAGTCTTTTTAAAGATGTGACTGGACATCTATTTTTTTTTAAATAAAATAATTTTTAAAATTCTTTTGAAATGTTTGACTCCATTTCAAACTGGTCGACTCAAGAATTCAGGGTAAGTGGTTCAGTTATGGACCAGGAAGGTGTTAGACACCCTAGTCCATCCGCATATGCGGTTACCTACTTAAACTGGTTCTAATTAGGGTTAAGATTCCATTTATGGTGTGTGAGAAGGTGTGTTTCATTTTTCAATATGTGTCATGCTTGTACAAGTGTTTTCCCTACTAACTAGTGCACATGTATACGTTTGTGTGTAAAAAAACTAGATCACCTTAACTTAATGAATCACCCACTTACATGTTTCGCAATAAAATGAATAAATTTAAAAAAAAAAAAGTTAAGAATGCATACCTTGAGCCACCCTCCAATGTAGCCAAATAAACATAAAAGAATTAATACTTAATCAATGTACACGATAAAACCACATAACACACAAAGTATCACAAAAATTATCAAAATGAGACCTAGCTAAACCCACAAAAGTAATAAAACATTCCTAGACTATGAGACCAAGAAATCATTAACACCCTTTGACACTATATGGATATAATGGATAACATGGACACTAATTGGACACATAATTCACATAGACCGCCTATTCTATAGTGGGTTAAACGTATGAATGCATTTATATACACAATCGCCATTTACAATTCAAAATTAAAAAAGAAATGAATGTACATGATTATTTACATAAAAATAAGAAGCAAATCAGGCATCCAAAATATAATAAGTATCCAAGACAAGCTGACCGTGAAACTACAGTAAGGAAATTCATCTTCACCTCTTACTATGTTCCTAATCAAATC